>JANHFT010005532.1:10576-22522 GCA_032467955.1 Pseudoxenodon macrops
TGGGCTAGATGACCTCCAAGGGTCCCTTTTTCCAACTCTGTAAATCTGTTAAAATTGTTAAATGTGTTAAATCTGTTCCTGTTGCCATTTTGTGTGCTTTTGCATTGTGTGTGAGTCAGTACAGCGGCTTTTGCATGGTGTCTGAGTCAGTTGTGTTGCTTTGTGTTCTGTCTGTGTAAAGTGTAAAAGCTCACCCACCCAGCCACCTGACCTACAAGCCACGCCCACAAAATAAGCCACACCCACAGAACCGGTAGGGAGAATTTTTAGATTTCACCCCTGCTCAGAACCTAAATTAAAGTTGAGAATCTTGGGTCCTTTCACTTGCTGTTGAAATACAACTTCCAGCAACCCTCATTATTTGCCCTTATTAATCCCACTCATCTACATACACACCAGGGGTGGGTTCTAACTTACCTTGCCGCCGGTTCGCTGCCTCCCACACCGCATGGCCACACTGCATAGACGTGCATGCGCTTTGCATGCACGTGCATGCACAGTACAAAAAAATCCCCAGAAATTCCCCAAAAAAGGGCCAAAAACAAGATGGCGAGGCATGCGCACTGCTGGAAACTTGGATTCTGCGCATGCGCAGAAGAAAAAAAACTGGGGGAAATTCCCCAAAAAATTTTTCCCAAAAAGAAATTCAAAAAAAAAAGATGCCGGCATCCATGGACCAGAACTGTTTCCATGACGTCACCAGCGACTTACTACCTACTCTATAGAACTGGTCTGAACCAGTAGGAACCCACCTCTGATACACACCTTGGGAGAGTTTGGAAATTCCCATAATGACCAAACTTTGTTTTAAACCATGTAGGAAACAGATGGTGAGGAAAGAGATGGAAAGTGAATAGTCCAAGGGATATTTGAAGTTGGGATAGAAACAGGGAAGGTTGGGTGTGGTGGAAGATAAGCCAGTAAAAGATTAAACCCATCCTTTAATGGTTTTTTTCCCCAAGCTTATATATAAGCACACGTCAGCTCTAATAGGCAAATGTTGTTTTTCATGTAGAGTCGTGTTTGGAAACAGATTTAATTAAATAATTATCTCAGGAAAGTGAATCCTTGCTCCATGTTTGATAAACGCAAGGTATTTCTACATTTTACATAGATTGCGATGTTGTGCTTAAATGCAAAAAAACAAACAAACCACGTTGAAATATAATCCTCCTTAATGTTCTGGACCATTTACTTTTAATTAAAGTTCTGCCTGTTTTGCAAAGTGTTCTTTTATATCTGTAGGTTTGTTCTCCAATATAAATTTGAGAATTTATATTATATTTCAGTTAATTTTGCAAGATTAATTGCAAAATTATTTTTGTTATATTATTCCAAAATTTATTTTCATAGAATGATTAAATGTTATCCAATATTGTAGTACTGTATTCAGCTACATTTTTGGCACATATAAACTATTTTGTTTATTATTTTGAGAGGGAGAGGTAGAAAGAGAGAGTGTGTAGACAAAACAACCACTTTGCTTTCAGAAAGAAAAATAGAAGCAAAATGCAAGCAGCCGTAGGATGGAACACTTATTTCTACATTCTCTCTTCTTGCTACTCCTTCTTTTGCGCAACTCCAATCTTCAGGTTCTCTTGTCTGAATTCCTGTCTAGTCTGCTTTTGGTGTTAGGATTTCAAGTGTGATGTGATGACCTTTTACATTCTTACAAAAAAAATCAAATTGCCAAAATTAAAGACGTTCATAGCTCCTATGTTCTCCTGATCCACCCCTTCACGTTATATTTTTACATTTTATTCCTCTAAGCCTGCTGCTGAATATTCGGCGTTATATAGTTTTATATGGATACAAAGCACTGGATTCCTTTTGTATTCAGAAAAGAAGCAATGTTTATTTATCATACCGCAACGTCAAAACTCATCCTTCTTCTCTAAGTCATTTTATCGGGGATGGGTTGCAAGTTTACTAAAGCCAATTTAGGACTGATTGCTGTAAACACAGTCATACTTCTCCATGCAGCAGAAATCGATATAAAACAATTGCGCACCACCTATGTCAATATACTCTGGGAGGAAAAGATTTAGCGCTTCATCATATCCCATTCATTGGACTTCTTTCTCATTTTAATAACTCCAAAAACCAAGCCATAAATCTTTCCCTACACTTAGCTTCATTATATCCAAGAACATGCTCAAGAATTGAATTAGTTCTGAACATATAATTAAGCAGTAGCAATTAGAGCTTTAATAATCATTAAGGTTTACAGAATTATTGATGCTCATTAAGAGAGACTGCAAGACAATCTCTACCAGGCTGATGCCTTCCAGATGCCTGGGACAAACAGCAGGGAATTCTGGAAAATTAACAAAAGAGCAATGGCATGGAGGGTTAGACCAGCGTCTGAACAGGCCTTAGGAGCACATTATATAATTTGTCTTCAGTGCTGTATCATTGTATCTCTGTCATATGCAAATAACCCATACATTTGCATGAAACCTACTCAGCAAAGTATTTTACAAATGTTAACCCAGTTGGTTTGGTTTTTTTTTTAATTAACCAAATAAAAATGCAGTAATAGATTCTGTAAATCTAATTTATTGCTTCACAGGAAATATATTAACAAAGTCAGATCTCACCTCAAAAATCAAGTAGGTAAGTATACTGTGCATGTATAAAGTAGTGACCCAGTTGAAATTTCCTAGTACTGTAGAAAATATGCATAATTTGTAATAAATATTGCACACTGCTGTAAGATGGAAGAGAAATATGCCATTATTTTCTTCTTCCTTTTTCCGTCCACAGTATCAAGTTTCTTGTGTTATTATTATTTGCAAAAAAAATTCAATCTGTATATATTTTAGAGAGCACACAGAAATTCGAATAAGAACTAAATTACAGCAAGAGAAAAAATACATATCCATCAAAATGTAAAATCAAATATGTAAAAATAAATGGAGGAATACAATGTTTTTTTCCTTTACTAAAATGTAGGAAGATCTTTAAAAGCTGTGCATATATCTAGGCAGGACCCCAAATGATAAGTATACGCCATACATCCAAAAGTCCATCTTCACTGATCCTAGATTAAATCAACAATAGGAATACCATAACTTTCTTGTAATTCCTTAATTCCTCCAAAAGTTTTCATTAAACATGGTGGGAAAATAATGATTTGGAACAACATGAATAATTTGAGGGAAATAAAAGCTAAAATGGGCAGGTTAAGCTTTTGAAAACCTAAATGTTTGGCCCTCAAATTTGTCAATATTTTCTACGTTGATTCATTCTGTAATATCCGTATATTATAGCCATGTCTGTTGGGACACAGTCTTTTTAAAAAAATAAAAAAAAATTGTTAAAAAGTTGTTCGTCTCTGGATTAAAGAATTTAATGTAGCAATTCGAGGAAATATCCCTCCATAAAAGACTAAATAACCATTCTCCCACTAAAATAAATTATACTGGTTATGAACCAGTTCAGTTAGACTGTTGAGCACAATGATGCATTCCTAAATATTGGGTTAGCAATCATATGGAACATTTACCTGACCAGGCTTCCTATTTAATGTTTTAATGTAATCAAACTGGACTTTCTGTTAAAATTGGAACACAATTCCTAGGAGAGCTTTGTGCATATAGCAAAAGGTTGACACCGGCAATCAATATTTAGAGCATATCTAGACGTGCAATTGAGCCAACAGTCGTAGCTTTCCTATCCTTTCCATTTCTAAGGAATTTATAACAAGACACTTTAACAGTTTAGAACGTTGACTGTGACTCATTATGTTGAAAGCCAGTAATGAAAGTCAAATGTTTCATGGTGGTCTACTGTTTAATTCTTCCTTTCAAAATAACCAAGGAAACATAAACCTTATTAATTATTAAAAAGTTGATGAATTTCCCCCAGCTTTTGAATTTATTTTTAATGCCATTCCCATAAGCATGAAAGAAATAAAATAAATAAAATAAAAGGAAGTCCAATTAAACCGATGTTACAATTAGAAACTGGAATTCCTGCATGGTTTTTTTAAGATCTTGCGAAAAATGTTTAAAAAGAAAAAAGAAATTAACAATCTCCGTGGTGGGAATTTTTAAACCTATTTTGAATTACACCGTAGTAACAAAAAGGTCTCTCTAAAAGGAGGGAAAGAGGAGGAGCAGGGTGAAGAGGAGGAGGGTCAGGAGGGGGAACAGTGGGGAGAGGGAGGAGAGGGAGGGGAAGAGGAAAAAGGAGGAGGGGAAGGAGGAGGTGGAGAAAGTTGGTATTCCTTCAGTCCTAGGAGGGAGAATGAACCCATTTTCCAAAAGCTAGAGACCTACAAAATCAAAATCTTCCAGTTGCCATATGTTTTTCATAAAAAATTAATGAACAAAGTATGTAATGCTCATTCTGGATGGCACTAGGCCAGCAGGATACTGAAATGGCAGTGTGATTTCTCCGATTGAGAGAAGCTCCCTATGTAGTTAGAATGCTATAAACACATACCTTACAATGGGACTGAATTTTCTGTATATTTTTATATAGGATCGATCTATACCCGGGATGGCGAACCTATGGCACGTAGAGCCATATCTGAAGGCACGTGAGGCGCGTTGCCCTATGTCAGCTGATTTTCACCCTTTCAGAGGGCAGGGGAAGCAGTTTTCTCCCTCCCAAGGTTTCAGGAAAGCCTCGGGAGGGTGAAAAACGCCCAAACCGGAGTGAGGCCTGGGCGCATGCGTGGGGGAGCAGCGTGGGATTGGTTGTGTGCGCATGCACGAAGGGGGAGGGCATTGTATTATGGATGTGGGCATGCGTGTGTGCGACCCATCCTCCCCCGCACTCCTCTCATGCTCCCCCTGCGCTTCCCCTACTTTTGGCACCCAATGGCAAAAAGGTTAGCCATCACTGATCTATACAGTAAACCATTTCAGCTTGAATTATGCTGCACACATACCTTAAAACAGATCTCAGTACAAAGTCCCAAATCCAGGGGCTTTTCTGATATAAAGGTTTGGTAGTACCTTTTCATTGACATAAATAATAAATGTTTGTTTTTCAGACAAACCGTTTCATAACTCAGTCCTCTCATACCACTAAACTGTTGCTCTCCGATATAAAAGTAACCAACATAGGACAAACATATGGAGGAAAATGCTACCCTAGAACACGTATTAGAAAATTATTTTTATATATTATTTTTATATATTATTATTTTTATGGGGGAAAAAGTTGTCCTCCGGGACAGAAGCAAACAAGGTGCCTTGATTACTTTCAAGTTCCTTTCTGAAGTTCTTCCATTTTCATCTACTAAATAGTCTTTCTTGTCACATTATTCCAGCTCAATGTCTCCTGCGTAGAGAGTGATGAGCAGGATTGCAGTAAACCCTGTGAGCAAACCAGCATTTTGAATCAGGAAAAAAACCAGATCTGTTTTTCTTCCAGTCACTTTTTCTCTCAACATGTCGTTCATCTCTGGGAACTGGAGTTGCCATGGGAATAAAACCACAAAAAGGAGAGAGAGAGAAATTACAGTAGGTAAGTCTTGCCATCTAGTGGTAGAATAGCATGTTAGTATATTCAATTTATAAAATGCATTTATTTTTATTTTTTATGAGTTGTTGGTTGTTGTTGTTTTTTACACTACCAGTAAGAATAGATACGATTTCTAAGTTCCAAGGAAAAAAGGACTTAATGATTTGGGGATATACCCATCTTGGATAGTAGGGCCAAACAATTACTTCTCCAAGACATTGAGAAGAAAAAGAAAGCTGTGATTCACTTCTAAACCTCTATTCTTAGATTCAGGGACTTCCTTAGCTTCCCATCTTAGGCAGGAAACATTTTATTAGTTTGGGTAGCAAATCTAATTAATAATCATCTTTTTTTGAGTCAACCTATCATGAGTGAAAAGTTAAGATGAAGTTCAGGTCTAGCTGCAAAACTTGATAAGTCGCAATGTTATGTAGGTAGGAAAAAAATAAATATTTCCTTGTAGACCTTTAATTACCCAGCTACATAACATCAACAGTGCAGGGTATGTTCCCTGTTTATATACAGTAACTTGCCCTTCCAGTTTTAGTCAGTGGATGGTTTTCTCCTTGGTATTTATTTGAATGGAGTATTGTTTTCGACTTGATTGTTGTCTAGTCTTAACCCCTTATCTAGGTGTTGGCTACTGGCCATTGTGTTTATACAATATGTTCCAACAAAATGGATATCCATACAACTTTATCAAAAAGTTCCTGACCACTCAACCTACGACAACGCAACCAATACAATATGTGAAAAGAATACTATTACCTTATGTCACAAGTATCTCAGACATAAACAACAGACTATTGTAATCACATGACTTCATAGTAGCACACAAACCAACTAAAATCCCCTAAAACGTAAGTAAACCAAAAGACTTAGTAGCCCAAAAAGAAAGAAGTCATCTGCGACAAATTGCAACATACACTCTAAGGACTGTAATAGCCACTATGTAAGACAGACAAACAGAAGATTATCTATGAATAACAACTAGCAGTCAGAAGATACAATGGAAACTCCTTAATCTCACAACACGTGGACAGACTTCACCACAACTGGGAAACTGGGAATATCTCAAACCAAGTTAAATTTAAAAATAACATTCCTTGCTAGGGCTAAGAGGAAGTGACTGACCCAAAGTAACCTTAGGCTTTGTGCCTAAGGCAGGACTAGAACTCATGGCCTTAACCACTACACCAAATTGTTTGTTTCTGTTTATTTACCAACAGTTAATCTGGGTTATGTCTTGATTCTCTTTTGCAAGGTTATTTTAGATCTTAACTTGATGGAGATTGATATCTGTTTTAACTAAAAGTGTTGATCTGTTGAACTGTTGCCCCACTAGCAGTAGAAATACAGTAGATGCTTTATATACTTGGCAGCAAACAAATGAAGACAATTCTCATTCCTTGCTGCAATTAGTAAAGATAAGCTTTTTTTTAGGTTTGGTCAATCTAATGCTTCATCCAACTCCCAAAAGAATATTTCTCCAAAGATCTTACCTAACCAAGGATGGGAAACAAAGCATCTTAGACCACAGACAAAAAGAAAAGAATTCAGAAATAAGCCAGTCACAAACTGTAGCTATTGTATAGGGCATACCAGAGGTGGGTTCCTACCAGTTTGGACCGGTTCTATGGAACCATTAGTAACTTGGCGGTCCGGTTCGCTGGAACCGGCAGCAACCTGGGCCTGCCACGCCCCCAAGCTGGTTCTCTCGGCGCCATCTTGTTTTTGTTTCCGCGCATGCGCAGCAGCTTTTTTTTACTACTAAGAATGCGTGCGTGGCACGTCCCTGAACGAACCGGTAGTAGCAGGATCCAGAACCCACTCCTGGGGCATATATTTAGAATCAATTTTAGAATGCATTTTTAAAGGCTGCCTAACTGCAAAGACATCAAACCAACAACTTTACTAATGCTTTACCCATCATATGTAAGCATTTTAATGTGCAGAAAAGTTTCTTATGGAGGAACGTTCAAAAGTATGAGACCATACAATCTCTGTTTTGACCCAGAGCAACTATCACTTCAGCTGATAGATTCCCTTGAGCAACGACATCAGTTCACTATGATCACCTAAGAGAAATGGTAAGAAAGAGAGAAAACGAAGAACTCTTACAAATCCTACCTGTTTCTAGACAGAGAAGAATAAAGTGAGGTTCAGCAATAAATCAGGGTTCTGTATTGATCATTCACACATATTATTACATTTGGCTCAGACACAGTTCCGGTCTAGAGACCTAAAGATAGAGAGATTTGAAAAGTAGATAGAAAAACCTATCATCTACTGTGCCATAAGCAGGCTTTCAAACTGGGTTCTATACATCATGTAAGATAGAAAGACATCGGATAAAACAGCTTTAATGTCTATGCTTGCTCTTTGCTCTTGGTAAAGATGAGGAACAGGTCCTAAAATATACTCAGCTACCATATTTCCACTTTTTTTTCCTGAACTGCGCCTTACTCGTTGTAGCCCAAGAAATGAGGCCCAAACACATCCTAGAATTCACTGTGCTAGCTATGATTATAGATGTGATCTATTCATGTCTTCCTCTCTAAGTGGGTGGAATTGCATATCTCTACGAATAATTGCACATAACTGTATTAAATTATCTGTGTTTTTTCTGGTTTCGGAATTTTCACATCCAGAAAACATTAACATGGCACTCAGTCCCTGAAAACATAAGTACTCCAAAAGTTGTGAATAAATTGTAATGCATAATTTGATAAAATAAGAAAAATATTACATACATAGGGAGTAGTTGCCGTAATGGCATTTTAATTACCGTATTTTTCGAAGTATAAGACGCAACAGAGTATAAGACGCACCTTATTTTTTGAGGAAAATAGGGGGGGGGAAATCCTGCCTACCAGGTATTCATCTGGCTAGCATCCTTAATCTGGTCACCTTCGGCACATTATTTTATCCCCTGGTTAGTGCTGAAAAAAACCTTCTAAATTACAGCTGATAGAGAAAAGCAATGAAAAAAGTCTGCAAAGCTGGGAAGATCGCTAGCTCCTCCCCCGTTAGGGCTGGGGGAAAAGCTTCGACAAAGCTACATTCGGAGTATAAGATGCACCCAAATTATCAGCCTCTTTTAGAGGGGAAAAAAGTGTGTCTTATATTCTGAAAAATACGGTAATTAATTCTTAGTTAGCCATCTTTGTTTGTTTTTGTCCTAGACATACCAAATGTTTTGAAATGAAAATTGCCAGCATGCCACCACAAGTAAGACGGTGGTAAATTCTAGAACTATAACTCTTGAATCCCACACAGACTAAATATTAAATCCATATACTTCCCCTTATTTCTCTCATGTGGCCTCGTTTACACATGTAGCACTAGTCAATCTTCCATGTAGAGTTTTCAGGTGTAGGTGGGTAACTCAGGGAGAACAACTGTTTTTAGAATTAAGCAAAAAAGGCCAAGATAGATGTTCCTTACCTTGTCTCATTGCAATAAATATTTCACCCTAGATTTAGACTGACTTTATACAATTTAACACCATGCTGGATCACATCCAATATGTCCATCTTGGAAAAAGTTAGCGTGAACTAATTGCCATTTCAATGTCCTAGTTTCACGCTAACAGTACTGGTACTGTGGTTTCTCCTAACATTGCCTCACAAATATTAGTCTTGCTATGTCTCTGAGGTGATTAGCCTTAGAGACAAGCCGGCAGATTGCTCAAAGCTGATTGGCTAAGACGCGGCTAGAAGCCGCGGGAAATCTTAGCCAGTCTATTGGTTACAAGTTGACAGCTATTCATATGAATAGCTGTCAGGCTCTGTTTGAAGCCAGTTGCTGTTCTCTATGAGAACAGTGTTGATTACGAATAAATGCAGTATTGTTTCAGCTTTGCCTCAGTTCATCTCCTATCTGGATGAGAAAAGACCCACTTCCTGTTCTTTTTTTATGATGGAGATCTCTTTCTTTCTACCTATGGCAGCTCCTGGACTGTTTTGGGATTCCTGTGCTGATGGCTTTATCATGGTTCATCCTCCGTGCAAGATATAAATTAATCCATTTCATTGCTGTTGCTGTTTGCCTGCTGGGCGTAGGGACCATGGTCGGTGCGGATATATTAGCTGGAAGGCAAGATGGTGAAGGTAAGATTTGGGCAAAATAACTTGCTAAGTATGCCAAAACTCTAACCACGATAGCAGCAAGGGGCTTATTCGACATTTAAAATCCATTGATGAGACTCAAGATTTGTGCCTAGTAGTGAAGAATGTTCTCTGGAAAAATCTGTCTAAACAAAATAATAGTTTTCTTGTTTGGACACACACACACACACACACACACACACACACACACACACACAAATTCTACTCTGCTAAGTTCAGAAAGTCAGTGTGCTTCATTAGTAACCTAGATATTTCCAGCCTAAAAAAGTTAGCTAGCTAAATTGAATGATATATATGTGCGTGTGTGTATGCACAGTAACACATACATTTATCTAGACACTCACAGCAAAATCAGTTTACAAGAAAATGTTTGGCAGGAACAAACTGTAAAAAAAAACCACCCCCAAATATTTAGTATTATTATTATTATTGCCAAGTGCGGACTGGACTGTATGGTACAAGTAGTCTTCAACTTAACAACAGTTCATTTAGTGACCATTCAAATTACAACGGCACTGAAAAAAAGAGACTTTTGACTGTTTTGACAGTTGAAGCATCCCTATGGTCATGTGATCGAAATTCAGATGCTTAGCAACTGACTTGTGTTTATGACAGTTGCAGTCATGTGATCATCTGTTGCAACCTTGGGACAAGCAAAGTCAATGGGGAAGCCAGATTCCCTTAACAACCGTGTTACTAACATAACAGCTGCAGGGATACACTTAACAACTGTGGCAAGAAAGGTTGTAAAATGGGACAAAACTCACTTAATAATTGTCTTACTTAGCAACAGAAATGTTCGGCTCAATTGTGGTTATATGTTGAGGACTATCTGTATTGAAAAAAACAACAAATTTTTTGGCGTTGGTGGATTTACTTTAAAGGAAAAAAATGAGTCTTAAGCCACTGCAAGTCAATCCACTTTGCCCCTTAAAAATCCCTCCAATTCCACATATGGGCCAAAATGATTAGCAATTTGAGGATGTGCAAGGAACTGGGGGTGTGGCAGGCATAAGTGCAATGTAAGTAGCAGATTGCCCATCCATGTGTTAGTTAACTGCTTAGTAGATCAATGACTTGACCGAGTGTAGAGAACGTCAGTTATTGCAAGGGTACCAGTGGTGGGATTGAAATGTCTTTACTACCGGTTTCTGTGGTTGTAGCTTTGTGGGCGTGGCTTTGTGGGTGTAGCAGGGGAAGGATACTGCAAAATCTCTATTTCCCCCGGATCAGCTGGGAGGCAGAGAATAGATGGGGACGGGGCAGGGGTGAAATCCTACCGGGTCGCACCGGTTCTATAGAGTAGATTGCAAGCAGCTGGTGACATCATGAGAACCGGTTCTCTCCAAATCTGTTAAACCTGTTCAATCTGTTGCTGGTGCCATTTTGTGTGCTTTTGCATTGCGTGTGAGTCAGTACAGCTGCTTTTGCATGGTGTCTGAGTCAGTTGTTTTGTGTTGTGTTTGTAAAGTGTAAAAGTTTTTTGTGTTCTGACCTCCAGGCCATGCCCACAAAATAAGCCACACCCACAGAACCGGTAGGGGGGAAAATTAGATTTCACCCCTGGTTGAGTGTAAGTACAGTACTTCTAATACTACTCTGACATTTTTAGAAAACATTTTCTATCTTTTACCCATGCTGTTATTTGGGTCTGCTTCGTGAAAGGCAGTCAGTATAACCTTTCCCCTAGCCTACTATCCTTCCTCAACATGTCATTGTATTAGTATCATTAATATATATTTGTGGAATGTAGATTCCAAGGGTTTGTTTAAAACCTGGTTGGGGAGAGTACAAATGCAAGAAGACTCCAGGAAGATGGAATTCTGATCTCTCCAGGAGGCAGGAGTGGAATTTTATTTGTACCACTTTTCATTCTGTCAATCCTATCCCATCTGTTAGCCTTTTGTCACCCCAATATTAAATCATTGGTTCCTAACCACAGGCCAGTGGGAAATTATTATTTTTTGAATGACCTTGGGGGTGAAATAGTATTGGAAAGATGAAATCAGCAATGGAGTTTCTTTTTTTCCTGGGGAGTTAGAAAAGACAGTCAGAGAGGGTATCGGTCAAAGGAACTGCTTTAAATTCTTTGGAAATGTTTAGTTTCTGCTGCTGCTAATACTAGCCCCTTAACATTTAAAACAATTGCATTTGAAATGTAGGTAGAACCAAGTTTTTCTGACTTTTAATTGGTATTCGATAGATAGGTAGGTTTGTTTACTGTGTTAATGCAAGCCAAGTAAAGAGAGTGCAAATTATTTATAGATTTTTTTTTAACTAAATCTTTAATTAGGCTTTATTGTTAAAGCTAAAAAATGGGTGAACTATGGAAATGCAA
>JANHFT010005532.1:22622-33446 GCA_032467955.1 Pseudoxenodon macrops
AACAAAGACAGACAAATAGGGAATTTGATGGTGGAACCAATGATGAAATTGTGATTATATTATGTTGAAAAATATATAAATGTCAAGTTTGCAAATGTATACCCTTGACAACTGATGTTGTAAGCTTTGTTTTGGGGAGATGGAGGGAGAAAAATAAAATAAAACTTGATTCAAAAAAAAGAAAAGAAAGAAAAGTTGTCCCACATTGCTTTACCGAAACTTACAATGACCTCATTTTTATATGCTCCCTAAAATGTGTTTTAATGATCCAATTGACCCCTGATTTTTAAGCTGTTTGAAAGCCTTCAGGCAAAGAAAAGCCATTAATGAAAGATCACAGCATGCAATCTGAGAGTTCCTTCCCATAGCCTTGAATTATATCAGCTTCTTTGCGAAGTAAAACATTGTACTTTTGTGCCCTTTGTTATGTCTGAGGCCTGAACATCCTTTGGCGCTGCTGCTGAGGTGGATTGCACAATTGAAGTCACAGTTTAACAGTGAATGGATTCTTAACTTGGTCCATAATTGCAAACATAGTTTTAGTCTGCAGTCTACTAGATACCATCATTTCCTTGCCGAGAGGATACTTTTGATGTTTCATCAGTGGCTTTTTCTGTACGAGATCTTTTTCATAATACATATATTTGTGTTGATGCTACCGAAGCAGGGAAATTTATCAGTCTAATGAAAAGAAGCATTATTTTTTATTCAGTTGTGAATTCTCAGGAAAGTAGGGAAGTTTTGGTGGAAGGAATTCTCTTCCCAGCCTGACAATCCAACATTTTGCTCTGTAATGTTAAGAAATCAGAGTTGTTTGTTGTAGTGGTTAAAGGTAATGGACTAGAACCGTGATGGCAAACCTATGTCAGCTCCGGCGCGCATGTGTGTGCTGTCCAGGTGATTTTTGGCCTTCCATAGGGTGGGAGAAGGCCGCTTTCGCCTTCCAAGGCTTCAGGAAAGCATCCAGAGTCTGTGGATGGCAAAAACCGGACCCAACCGGAAGTTTGGAAACGAACTTCCGGTAGGCCCGAGGGCCTGTTTTTCACCCTCCTCAGGCTTCAGGAAAGCCTCCTGAAGCCTGGGGAGAGTGAAAAACGGCCCAATGGGCCTACTAAAAGTCCAGAGGCTTCAGTGAAGCCTGCGCGCATGCACAAATTATGGGTGTGGGCGCGCATGCATGCACCCCGCCTGCATTCCCCCGCTTTTGCCACGCAATGATAAAAAGGTTAGCTATCACTGGACTAGAAGCTTGGAGATTATTGTTTGAATCCTCTCTTAGGCATAAAAGCTGGCTAGGTGACTGTCTCAGCCCTAAACTGGGAAATCAAAGATATCTGTCTACCAACCTGGTTAGATCAAAGTGGAAGATTGCAGTCCATAACATTCAATAACGAAGTCTTCATCCTGCAATGGATTGATTCAGGATGTTGTTGTTGTTTAGTAATAAACATTAAATATACCGCAATCTCAAACTTAGACTATCGATTAACCTGCTTAACTATTTCTTTTCTAAGCAGCTGGGGACATATCGATGTTATAATTCAGTTGGTGTTTGGGGAGCAATATTTCTATCCATAAATCAAGAGAAACTCTCAAGGTCTCCTCAACCTACTGACCCACAAATACTTCTTTGGAAATTACTTTGGCAAAGTTGCTCAGGTTTTAAAAAAAGAAACAAAAGTATTTATTTTAGTAGAATGACTTAACAAAAGATTCTCCTCAACTGGAAACTTCCTCTCCATGGGAGTGATCCAGATGCTTGTTTTCGATAAGAAAAACCAGTGCTTGTTTTCAGACTGGTTTTAGTTTGAAGAACTGTTTTGCAGATATATATTTTTTCTTTTGAGGTTGCTAGCAGTAGGAATCCAGTTGCTGTTTCCTAGCTACTAAGACCAAGTGTGACGATCTTGGCACTGAGCTTCATTGAGTTATGTGGTGCCTCCTTCTGAGGAAATCTGGATAAAATCCTAGAATTTCTAGTACAAAGTTCTTCTGTGGGCCTTATTTAAAGTTCAAAAGATTAGTTTTTTAAAATATATATATCTTAGCCTCACCGTAACATCGGAACAAATGATTCAGTGTTAACCAGAAGATCTGAAACAGTTTTTCTCAACGATAGCAAATTTAAGATATGTGGACTTCAACTCCCAGAATTCTCCAACCAGCATGAAGTTCTCCACTAGCACGAAGTTCAAATATCTTAACTTGCTACAGTTGAGAAACACTAGTCTCATGATGGCGAACCTATGGCACGGATGCCAGAGGTGGCACGCGGAGCCCTCTCTGCGTGCTGTCGCCAGTTGCTCTTTTGGTTTCCAGCGTGTGCATGTGTGCTGGCTAGCTGGTCTTTGCGCGCGCCAGAGAGCTGGCAACCTGAAGACCAGCTGGCCAGTGCGCATGCGTGTGCTAGCCACCTGCTTTTCGGGTTTCCAGTGCTCCGGCACGCACTAAGACCAGCTGGCTGGTGTGCATGTGTGTGCCGGAAACCTGAAGACTAGGTGGCTGAAGCACGCTTGCGCACTGGCCAGCTGGCCTTCAGGTTGCTGGCGCTCCGGTGTGTTTGTGTTCCAGTTTGGGAACTCAGTGCCGAACAGGTTCGCCATAACTGTACTAGTCTATAATACTTACTTGTTAAATTTATATCTTGCCTTTTTTTCTTCCGGAGCTCAGAATTTCCCTTTTTTTGACTGCATAACAGTGAACTTGTGAGGAAGGTTGAACAGAGAGTGTTGGTTCAAAGTTACCCAATGAATTTCCATGGCTGTAGATACTCTTGAACCTGGGAGTTACTATTCCTAATCTAACACCTTAACCACTACATCACACTACTTCTCATGGTATGGACATTTGGGGATAAATCAGGAGGAAAGGGATGCTAAATTACAAAGATCCCTGGAAGAATCTCTTTGATTCCTGCTAAGTGATAGCCAAGTTTTTATTTTAAAATAGACTCAAGATAATCTCATGAAGTAGAATACTTTGGCTGCCGTTATTAATATGTGGTTAAAGTTTTGTCAAAAAGTTTGACTAAGGCACTAGAACTTGGCCAGGACAAAGATATAGTTAGCATGAGGGGAAAAACAAAACAAAAACAAAGCAGAACTTTAATTTAAATTTAGAGTAAGGAAAATATATTTCTTTAATTTAAAGCTAATAACATCACTGTATAAAGCACTGATGGCAAACCTTTTTGGCATCAAGTGCCAAAAAGAGCATGCACATACAGGTGCGTGCGTGCGTCTGGGCCACAACCCGGAAGAAGAGTAGCTCAGGGCGCATGTGCGCACACAAAAATGAACTTCCAGTTTCTGGCACACACATGCGCACCTGCCAGCTATGCTTCTGGGTTTCTGGTACGCATGTGCGTGTGACAATCAGCTGGCTGGCGCACATGCTCATGCAGGAAAACTGAAAGCAAGCTCTTCCAGAGCGCGCCAGAAACCCTAAAGAAGAATGGGCAATGCCACTCGTGCCAGGCGACATGGCTCTGAGTGTCATTTCGGGCACGCATGCCATAGGTTCGCCATGATGGATATAAAGTAACTGTCTTTAATTTTTACATTTATCGGCAGCTTTGGAAAAACTTTGGAGTTAGTTTATATAGCCCTGCGTTCCACTGAAGACAGTTTAAAAAAGATCTCTTTGAGTTGAGTTCAACCATTAAGCTTTCTCTGCAACAGTTTGGAAAGACTGCCTGCGAGAATTTTTTTCCTAGCGTAGACTTCCTCTTGGTCTCTCATTGATATATTAACTAGGTGTCATTCCGCTTGGCTGTGGTTGATATACCCAAGATCAACCAGTTGCTGCTACTAACTGTGTAACGACCATTTAGGCCAGGGTTGTCAAACTTGATTTCATTGAGGGCTGCATCAGGGTTGTGTTTGACCTCGGGGGGCCGGGGTGGGTGTGGCCGGGGTGGGTGTGGCCAGCTCGATGTCACTCACATTGGGGGCCTCTGTAGTAGCCCAAGTGCTTTGCCAGCAAAAACTGCTATGTCTCTGAGGCGATTAGCCTTAGAGACAAGCCGACAGATTGCTCAAAGCTGATTGGCTAAGACGTGGCTAGAAGCCGCGGGAAATCTTAGCCAGTCTATTGGTTACAAGTTGACAGCTATTCATATAAATAGCTGTCAGGCTCTGTTTGAAGCCAGTTGCTGTTCTCTATGAGACCTGTTGTGTTGATTGCAATAAAAGCAGTGTTATTTCAGCTTTGCCTCAGTTATTTGCCCGCCGGATCTAATATATAAAAAACTGGCAATGAAGGTGGGATCTAACTGAGGTCGGCTGGGAGAATACGAGCCGAGCTGAATCTCACAACGAGCAACGCTGACACGTCCTTATCAGGTTGGCCGGGGCACTACCACTGTTCACTCCATTCGATGGCCTTTCCGAATCATGGGACGCCTATATGGAGCGGTTTGAGTGCGTCTTAAAGGCTAATGCTCTGTCACAGCTACCTGATGACTGGAAAATCGGGTACTTCCTCAGCTCTTGCAGGTGTGAGATGTTCGGAACAGCCCCCGCGCTAACATCCCCGCTACCGGCACACGAGGTGCCGTGGGATGAGCTGATGAGGCTTTTGAAGCACCATTACACTCCGGCTCCATCCTGCATCGCCCTAAGACATGCGTTCCGTCACCGTTACCAGAAGCCAGGCGAGTCTGTGAATGAATTCATTGCTTCCCTTCGCACGGCTGCCCTGAACTGTAAATTTCAAGACCTCAATGGGCAACTGGTAGATCAAATTGTGTGCGGGGTCAGCGACTTGAGTCTGCAAAGACGCTTGCTGGCTCGCACAGAACTAACCCTGCAGGTCGCAGTGGATGAAGCTAGAGCGGCCAAATTATCTGACTGCTCTTCCACTGAAATTCAGCGCTCACACCAGTCGAACGGTGGGGCGTGTAGAGGGCAAATGGTGCATCAGGAAGAGGAATTCTTAGAAGCTGGAGATGCAGACATAGAGGAAGAAGCCGTGAGCCGTTTAACATCTTCCCAAAGAAAGAAGTGCCCGGTGCCCGCCAAATTGCCTCAAATCAGGCCGCCTGTTTGGGCTGCAGTGGCAACCACAACAGACTGGACTGCAGATTCAAAACGGCAGTCTGCCATCGTTGTGGGAAAAAGGGCCACCTCTCCCATGTCTGCAGAGCCATTCTACCAGCCGCCGACGGCCCGCCAAACCAACCGCCTGTCAGAGCAGCACCACAGAGAGCGTTCAGGCACCGGGAAGACTGCTACGAAGTCTCCTGCAAAAATGACTTTCCCTCAGACCTAGTCAGCCACGCTTCCTCGTCTGCGAGGAACAACAAAATGTTCCTGATGGTGAACATTGAAGGAAAGCCATGTTCCATGGAACTGGACACGGGCTCTTCAAAGTCCCTCATATCGTGGGCTTCGCTGAGGAAAATTTTACCTCAGCTTCCCCAGAGCCGCCTCAAGCCTAGCAGAATTTCTCTGAGAGACTATCAAGGGCGTACCATCCCCCTGCTAGGCTGTCACTCGGTGTCCATCACATTCAAGAATTTCTCTGGACACCTGCCGCTCATCGTAGTTAGAGATGACCACCCCTCCTTACTGGGGCTTGACTGGTTCTTCGCATTGGGACTGGAAATCACCAGCGTCCACCACACCACCCAAGGAACATTCGACGTTCTCTACACTGAATTCGCTGACGTTTTCAGGCCCGGACTGGGTAAATATATGGGGAAACCCATTTCGTTTAATTTGGACCCCCAAATTGCCCCAATACGCCTAAAACCGAGAAGGGTGCCGTTTGCTCTTAAGTTCGACATCAAACTAGACAAATTAATAGCGCAGGGGGTTCTGGTAGCCGTTGAACATGCCAAGTGGGAAACCCCCATTGTGATCCCTTTGAAGCAGGATGGATCCATAAGGATCTGTGCTGACTACAAAGCGACCATAAATCGGGCTTTGCAGCACAATCCCTACCCCGTGCCAGTAGTCCAGTACTTGCTCCACTCCCTGGGCAGGGGCAGGCTGTTTGCCAAGCTGGACTTGGCTCAAGCTTACCAGCAACTGCCTGTGGACGAGGACACAGCTCTGGCACAGACACTAGTAACGCACCGAGGCGCGTTCAAATGCACGCGCCTCCAATTTGGCGTCTCGGTGGCCCTGGGATTGTTCCAGTCCCTCATGGAGCGATTGCTCCAGGGGTTGGATGGTGTGGTCCCTTACTTTGATGACATCCTAATTGCTGCCACTGATCAAAGTGACCTCCTCATCAAAGTAAGGGCCGTGCTCACCAAATTCAGGCAGACTGGACTAAAACTTAAACCTGGGAAATGCTAGTTTGGGGTTCCCTCCGTAGAGTTTCTAGGGTTCCTTATCGACACCCACGGTATTCGGCCGACCACTACTAAAGTGGAGGCCATCCAAAATGCCCCGACACCGACTTCAAGGCCCGAATTGCAAGCCTTCTTAGGGCTCCTCAATTTTTACGCTCTATTTTTGCCCCACAAGGCTACTGTAGCCGAGCCGCTACATCGCTTGTTAGACATCTCTTGTCCTTGGCGCTGGGGGGCTGCTGAACAGAACGCCTTTCAAGCTGTCAAAGATCTATTATCTTCTAATGCGGTGCTCGTTCAATACGACACCGCCTTACCATTGACATTGGCCTGCGATGCTTCGCCCTTCTGTGTCAGCGCGGTGCTCAGCCACGTTCTGCCTAACCAGACGGAGGTCCCAATTGCATATTATTCCCGCACACTCTCGGACGCGGAGCACCACTATAGCCAGATAGATCGGGAGGCTCTCGCAGCAGTGGCGGGAATAAAGCGGTTTCATGAATATCTCTATGGCCGCCCGTTCCACCTGATCACTGACCACAAGCCGCTCCTCGGACTGTTGGCAGGGAACCGCCAAACTCCGCAGGTTCTCTCCCAACGAATGTCCAGATGGACAGAATTTTTAGCGGCCTACACTTACACCCTGCAATACCGCCCTGGCAAGCAAATTGGCCACGCCGACGCCCTCAGCCGATGTCCCTTGCCATGCCCAGTAGTGGACCCAGCCCCAGCATCGTCCATCCTCCTCATCGAGGACTGGACTCTGCCTATAGTCGCCTCTGACATCGCGCGACTATCGGCTACAGACTCCACTCTGGCCTTAGTCTCTGACTGGGTGAAAAGGGGATGGCTGGCCGGCCAAGCCTCGCCAGCATTGCAACCATATTATCATAGGCAGCATGAACTATCTCTTCAAAAAGGGTGTTTGTTATGGGGAAATAGGGTAGTAGTGCCCCTAGAACTTTGCAAGCCCATCCTGACATGCCTCCACGAGGCGCACCCACGGATCATACGAATGAAAGCCCTGGGGCGCAGCTACGTGTGGTGGCCAGGCCTAGATAAGGACATCGAGGAATGGGTGGCCCAGTGCCCGCAATGCCAAGAGTCTAGGGTGGCACCTCCGGAGGCCCCAGTGCATGCCTGGGAGTCCCCTAGGACTCCATGGGCACGAATCCATTTGGATTTTGCGGGGCCATTCCAGGGGCAGACGTTCCTGGTAGTGGTAGACGCATATTCTAGATGGCTCGAACTGTTCCTAATGGCGTCCACTACATCAGAGGCCACCATCAGGGTATTGGAACATTTGTTCACTACCCATGACCTCCCTGATGTAGTGGTCACCGACAATGGCCCCCAGTTTTCCGCGGCACCCTTCCAGGTGTTTCTGGTGCATCAAGGCATCCGCCATGCTCCTACGGCCCCGTTCCACCCAGCCGCCAATGGAAGGGCGGAACGAGCCATCAGGTCAGCCAAAGAGGCCCTGAGCCGTTTAGGCCCAGGAAATTGGCATAACAAAATATGTAGGTATCTGTTGGCACAGCACTCAACGCCATGCCCAGTGACCCATCAGAGCCCGTCTGAGCTGTTAATGGGCCGCCAGCTCCGAACGGCTCTAGATCGATTACACCCAAGCTACGTGGCTGACCAGGCACCAGCGGAACTCCCGGCGACTAGGAGTTTCCGGGAGGGAGACTTAATATTCGCCCATAACTATGGGAGTGGTCCCAAATGGCTACCAGGGCACGTCACTGATCTAACGAGACCATCCTCTTTTAGGGTACAGCTCAGTGACGGCCGAACCTGGTGAAGGCATGTGAACCAGCTTCGGCGGCGGTGCACGGGTATGGTTCTGCCACAACAGCTCCCACAAATAACGTCAGCGCCTACACCACAACCACAGCGCCATACAGACCAGCCAAGTTTCCCCAGGGTCATCGAAGAAGAAGAACACCGATCTCCAAGCCCCGCAGTCAAAACGCAATCTCCCTCCTTCGAAGCGTTCTCGTCGCCAGGCTTACCTCGAGTTCCAGGCCTCCAGTGATGATTCAAGACTCGCGCACTTCCATCTGCGCAGGCGCCGGCAGAGCAGGAGGAACCAGCGAAGCGTCCTCCCCCTTCGGCAGATCCATCGCAACTGAGGTGTTCGGGGCGTGTCCGGCAACGCCCCCTTTACTTACGAGACTA
Organism: Pseudoxenodon macrops; assembly: GCA_032467955.1. NCBI lineage: Eukaryota > Metazoa > Chordata > Lepidosauria > Squamata > Pseudoxenodontidae > Pseudoxenodon > Pseudoxenodon macrops. Next base: position 31,108 of record JANHFT010005532.1, read on the forward strand.
TGCTTGCGCGATCCGAGAGGGGAGGGGTGCTATGTCTCTGAGGCGATTAGCCTTAGAGACAAGCCGGCTGATTGCTTACAGCTGATTGGCTAAGACGCGGCTAGAAGCCGCGGGAAATCTTAGCCAGTCTCTTGGTTACAAGTTGACAGCTATTCGTATAAATAGCTGTCAGGCTCTGTTTGAAGCCAGTTGCTGTTCTCTATGAGACCTGTTGTGTTGATTGCAAATAAACGCAGTATTGTTTTCAGCTTTGCCTCAGTTATTTACCCGCCGGATCTAATACACAAAAAGTCTCTCATAATCATGCATCATAATAGTGCTAATGGTTAAGTCCATTTGTACTACAGTAGACTATAAATATTGTTAAGGAGGTAAATGAGTAGATAAGCTGTAGCAGAAACTTACCATATCTGCAAGGGAGATGTATAGAAACATTCCTCCAGCTACTGCAAAAATTATGTTTGGAGCAAAGTTGTTGCCTACGATTATGCCAAAAACTAGGCCAATATAACAAGAGCATGCTGATAAAAAATTGAAAAACAAGGCCTGCCTTGTGCTCATTCCTGCATTAAGAAGGATGACAAAATCCCCTAAAAGAAAAGAAAAGAAATGTATGACATTATCAGTATGTAACACAGTTATGATTTATACTTTCTCCAAGATAAATCAAAATACAGCGAGACAGTTTAGTGTAATCCTTTAAAAGCGCCCTTGGTACAGGATGACTTTGACCCATTCCTAGAACGGGAAGTGGAAAAACGTCGATCTATCAATCTCCAGGACCAGCATGATAAATTATAGTCTGTAACCTCCAGTGGAGAGGCTGTCATCTTGCAGTAGATTGATTCAGGATGATAATAATTCATATACATCATGGTAAGATGTATGTGAAATGTATCAGAAAACTATCATTTCCCCATTTTAATATAAAATATTTATGGATTATGTCTTGCTTGATGAGAAGTTTGTTAGGACAGCTTACCCCATTACTGATGCCCTTAGAGTAGGAATGCAGTTCCAGATTTCTGAATCACTCTGGTTAAATGTTGAAAGCCATAACTATGGTATTTTCATTGGTTCTAGAAGTCTGCCTCCGCTACATACCCTTCAACTTTGAAATGATGTAAAACGCATTACCTAATTCATGAGGAAACTCTTCACATAAGATTGCTATAGATGTGCTAATTCCCTGAAGTAGGGAAAGTGTGAAAGAAGCCCCAATGGCTAATCCATCAATGAAGTTGTGCAAAGCATCGCTTAATGTGATCATCCAGGCAATTGTACCAATCTCAGATAGGGAAGGCCCTTTGAAACATTTCCATGAACTACTTTGCGTTTCTTCTTTCTGCAAAAGAGAGAGAGATAGAGAGAAAGAGAGAGAATTACACCAAATACTAAATCACTATAAGAAAGCAAAGGATCGTATAGCAATAGCACTTAGATTTAAATACCGCTTCACAATCCTTTACAGCCCTCTCTATAGATGTAAACTGCACATTTATTGAAAAATAAGACATGGGATCCATGTAGTTCTTGCTTAAAAACTGGTCGCTTAGCTACCATTCAAAGTAATGACACACACTGTCTCCCCTTACAATCCAGTTCTGGAGTTCCCACAATGGTGCGTATGTGCACGCAGACATTGATCACATGACCATATTTCAGAAACCCATCTTTACAGCTGGTTGCAGCGTTCCATGGTCATGTGACCATGACTTACATTTTTTCCCCAGCTGGTTTTCCAGCAAAAAAAAAATGCCCATGAAAACAAATAAATTCATTTAACAATCACAGTGTTTACTTAAGTACAATCACAAAAACCTCATAAAATCAGGTCAATCGTGCGGGTATTATGACAATTATGATTGTCATGACTTATAATAGACATTCTGGGCTCCATTACAGTCGTAAGTCAAGGATTACCTATAATCATTATCCACATACAGCAAATATTTCAATTACAAGCACAGAACCAGGAGGTCAAATTCACTTTTGATCTAGATCACAGTTCTTTTGTTTTCTCTGCAGTAAGCTGTCCAAATGAAGTGGATTATCTAAAGAACTGCAAAACAGGATGGACCCAGGTTTCCAAAGCTTTTATACATTTGGTTCAGAAGACCATAATGTCTTGGATTCATCTTCTAACAGGCTTATCAGAGGCAGCATGACACCTTTTTGCAAATTTTTAAAGTGCTGTATTTTTCTGAGTATAAGATGCACCTTTTCTCTCCCTAATTGGGGCTGATAATTTGGGTGCAGCTTATACTCTGAATGTAGCTTTTTCAAAGCTTTTTTTCAGACCTAACGAGGTGAGTGAAGAGTGAAGCAATCTTTGCAGC
>JANHFT010005532.1:33571-43638 GCA_032467955.1 Pseudoxenodon macrops
TAATAAACCAGAACTTTGAGGAAAGCTTTGCCTTGGAGTCTGATCCTTTTAGGGATGATATTTGGAACGCTGACACCCTTTCCTTACCAAGAGCATAAAATACCCAGAGGGCCCTCTTTCTCAATGCAACCTTCTAAAAGCTGACCCATGTCTATCAGAGAAATGTTTTCTTGAAAAGTCCAAATTGTTAATAGATCCAAGTCTGCAGCCTAAAACCAATGGAATGGTGGATGGCAGAGACCTTTAGACGGACAGAGGTTAATCAGAGGGTTAAAGATGCAAGAAATAATATTAAGCAGGTCTTCTTGTACAACCAAGGAAGGAGAGATGTGTGCATAAAGTGTGTACGTAAAGTTTTATAACAGCGCTCTAACTCAAAACCTCTGACATTTATAATACATTTCCATTACTGTTGGCTCTAAATTGCCTATATGTCTTTTACATTAAAAATAAATGGCTCCAACTAGGCAGCTAAAAGAGATGATAGCATGCAATCCCAGTCGAGAGTATCAAAGTGAACATGTCTATAATTCTGACTTTAAAGCAAGGAAGAAGCAGGAGGGATACAATGCTGGTCAGCCCAGGAACTGTCTCTCTCTCCTCTCCCTCCCCCCAATTTCTTATCACCTACAAACCATATGGACTCTTACCACCCTACAGTTCCACCCAGCAGTTCCCAGTTCAGGAAGCAGATAGGAGGGATCTCAAGCTTACCTTCATTTCCCGAGCAGACGAAACTGTTAGAAGCATTTTTTATTATTATTATTATTTGGCTCAATTTGTCGTGCGGGAAACAATCAAAACAACTTCCATAATTGATTTCCCAAGCAGAAGGAGGAAAAAGTCATCTCCAGTTTAGCACATCTTTGTGCCTGGAATTTAATTAACACTCAGCCAGGGACCTTCTCCCATAGATTCACAACATGGGCCTCATTATAGTCCCAAGCTCCCCCTTTTTAAAAAAAAACACAGCCAAAACTTGGAGAGCAATGGGGCTCATCTCGCTCTGATTACACCTCCCACTGCCAGATGTTACCTCTACAGGAGAAGGGCCGAGCAGAGCACAGCTGTGGCACCTGTCCTGCTGGATGGTTAATGCGTGTTATAAATGACCGTGGTCCTTGTCATTAAGGAGATAGCAATTAAAGACAGATTGCAGATTGTTTGTTCATGCCCTTCTAGTTAGGGTAATGGAAGCGGTTATGTAGCATGCCATTCCTAATCACTGGGCCACATCAATTACTCAGGGCAAGGTTGAAGGAATGGCGCACCGCCAGAGGCAGGGAAATAAATAATGGAGATAAATAACAGGAGATAATCTGGAAAACATACAGGGGATTTGATGCCAGCCACCTAGGTTGCTCCTAACATGCCATCTTTTTTTCCCCTCTCTCTCTCTCTCTCTCTCTCTCTCTCTCTCCTTTTTTGCCACGGAGAAACAAAGCAGCAGTTTTGAAACCCGGTTCCCTGCTTAAGAGGGAAATTAATCTTGGGTGGGGTGTGTGGACAATCTGGGATTTGCAATTGACTTGGAATAGGGGAAGAATTGGATGCAATCAACTGGAAAGGGATAGAACCTTTCAATAAAGACACCAAGAACTCTCTTTAAAACACATTTGCTTTATCTCAGATCAGATTATTATTTTTTTAAAGAGCTGAACACCTAAAATTCTTCAGCAAACAGGCAGAAAAAAACTGGGAGCATTTCTGAAGAGCAGGATTTCTCTTTAATCACAATAGTGACACCAGGGTGGAAAACAGAGGTGGGTTACTACCGGTTCTATCCAGTTCTATAGAACCGTTAGTAACTCGGTGATGACGTCATGGAGCCGTTTCATTCGGTCTCTCGTGGGCGCCGCCATTTTGGATTTTGCTCAGGTGCGACCCTGAGCGAACCAGCAGCAAAAATATCCACAACCCACCCCTGGTGGAAAAGCTCATAAACTAAAGAGTCAAATTTTTCCTGGGATTTAACAGAGATTGTTGGACTAGTCCCTGATTCTCAGAGACTGCCTGGAGAAGATCCTGCAGGTTTCTTGGCAACAATTTTCCGGAATGGTTTGTCATCGCTTTCTTTCCTGAGACTGGCCCAAGGTCACCCTAGTGGGACTAGAACTCACAGTTCCCTGGTTTCTAGGCTATTGCCTTCACCGCTACACCAGACTGGCTCTCGATGGCATTATTTATTTATCAAAGAAATCCCATTTCATTTTAGTGTATATTACCTCCACATAATACCATATATAACCCTAAAAGAAGATATGAATGACTATGGAAGTAGCCTGCTTGTTTACCACTGAAGTAGGTGCCTGTTTACGATCATATTTTCCCCAATTCCCTTTTACATACAGATAGTCCTCGACTTACAACCACAATTGAGCCCAAAATGTCTGTTGCTAAATGAGACATTTGTTAAGTGAGTTTTGCCCCGTTTTACTACTTTTCTTGACAGAGCGATTAAGGTAGTCCCTGTGGTTGTTAAAGTGATAGTATTGTTGTTAAGTGTTGTTAACTGGCTTCCCCATTGATTTTTGCTGGTCTGAAAGTCACAAAAGGTGACCACAGGACCCCGGGATACTGCAAACGTCATAGATATGAGTCATTTGCCAAGCATTTGAATTTTGACCATGGAGATGCTGCAGCAGTTGTAAGTATGAAAAAAGGTCATAAGCCGTTTTTCTTCGGTGCCGTTGTAACTTTGAACAGTCACTAAATGAACTGTTGTAAATCAAGGATTACCTGTAAGGCAGCTTTATATGAAGTACCCAATATGTAAGAGCTAATTTCCGGAGTACAGTTGGACAAACAGCGCAAACATAGAAATCCTCAACACTCACTTCTATTTCAGTGATATCAACCCAAAAGACCAAAATAGAGAGCTTGTGCTCCAGAAAGTGTTTCAAATCTTGTATTTTATTTTCTTGTAATTGCATTTTAGTCTGGTTAGATGGCAGCAGAATCTAGGTGACCTTGACTGATTTCAAGACACTGTAGAGTCAGATCTGTGTGGGACTAGAATGGAAGAGCACTATGAAATCACGAAGCTGTAGGGTGATCCAGGAAACTGGGAAAGCATTTCAGAAGATAGCAATGGCATCAAAGGTGGGTTCCTACCAGTTCTAACTGGTTCTTTAGAACCATTAGTAGTTCAGCAATGATATCACGGAGCAGGTTCTCTCGGTGTCTCTGTGGGCGTTTTGCGCATGTGGCGCAACCCTGAACAAACCGGCAGCAAAATTATCCCAAACCCACCCCTGAATGGCATCCCCTCTTCTGCATTATTGCATGGATGCATTGAAGTTTGACTTGAAGGACATCTTACCTTTCTGTTATTGGGACTCTTGGTAGTGAAGCTGCTCTGATGGACACCATGCTCAAAACCAGTTGTTTCTCAACCTTGACCACTTGGACTTCAACTCCCAGAATTTCCCAGCCAGCATGCTGAACTGAGGAATTTTGAAAGTTGAAATCCAAACGTTTTCAAGTGGGCAAAGTTGGCAAACGCTGACTGTGAGAGGAAGGGCCCAACCATAGTAGTTCCTACAGCAAGGAAGTATTGCTGCAATTTTCAAACCTCCTTTGCCATTTCTGTTGCTAGAAAGGGTGTTAAATGTTAAAACTTACCACCTGCTAGAATCGCAAAAATGTTTCCAAACACATCTTCAACCTGTTGGAAATGCAAGAAGGGGAATGGTTCTTACTATCATGCATGGTGGTATGATACTTACAGCATCAGTTGTCAGAGTACAAATTTGAAACCTTTACATTTATATAATTTTTAACAAAATATCATCATAATTTCTTTATTCGTTTCACCATCAAATTTAATACTTGTGCCTTTTCTGTTCTCTTATCTCCTATATCATCTAGTTTTGAAACAACATTCCAACCCTTTCCTACTTCCCTTCCTCTTTCTTTCTCACCTTTCTACTTTCCTTATCCCTTTCTCTCTCCCTTCCTTTTCCCATTTGTCCCTTCCCGCCTCACTTCTCTCCCTCCTCTACACCTCTCTTCTTTCTACCTTCCTTCTCCTCTCCTCTCCCTCTTCTTCTTCCTTTAACCAATCCACTCTCCCTGCCAGTTGTTGCTTCCTCTACTCAACAATTTTTGTTCCTAATATAAAACAGAATCCTATTACCAATTTTATTGATGATGATAACCTATATTTTAAATTTTCTATTTTATTACTATATTTTTTACTGTGGATGAACTGCACTGAAAAATTTGAATAATTTCAAATACTATCTAAATTTCAGTCAGTGCATTGGAAATACAAAATTGGGTGAGTTACAAACTGATTTTTTTTACCATTGACTAATATGGCTCTATTCTGACAATGAAATTCCCAGAGATGCCATTTAAAGAACAATGTCAACATTTCAAAAATTACAGTCAATTTTCTCATCAAAGTAAACATAGAAAAATTAATTGATGCCTGACTTAATTTCCTACTGAATTCTTTTTTTCTTTCATCCTCTTAACTTTTGGTAATTAACAGGAAGGATCCTGAAAGAACTGTTAAGAACACAAATTGTTATTTGTGATATATGTCTAGTTTTGTGTTATTTAATTATTATTATTTTTAAAAGAGCACAAATTGTTAGCCACTACAAGTGGCTAACCAATAATAAATAATAAAAACAAAGCTTTTTTAATAATATTAAACAACAGGTCCTTAGGAAGGATTTGATATGTAGATAAAAATGCCAGCTGTAGTCTAAACATTTGTATGACTATGACTATGACTATAATAATAATATTTGCCACAATACTAATAACACCTTCAAACATCTACCTATCCCTAATCCTAGAGAAGGACTTTATAAGTGGATAAAAATGTCAAATCCAGTCTAAATATCTGGCTGACTGTGTGACCAACCATAAAATTTCTTAACACTATCTTTGTTTTAAGGCAGAAGGAAAAGTTTTTAACCAAATCAAATATTAAAGCTTTCCCGTCTGAGCAACCATGAATCTTGTATAAACATTACACGAGATGTTAAAGGTTAAGATTCAACTATGAATGGAATTTACGTTTACATGACTGCTGGACATATTGACAGAGAGCTAAACTAACAGTTCAGAAATCTAAAAGAAAGAGAAAGGATACCACCATAAAGATTAATTTTATCGTTATATTAACAGAAGTTGCCTAAAGTCAAACAGGGTACCTTCAAGTCAATGTTTAAAGTCAAATATAATCTTATGAACCTGCAGATTCTCCCAATGTAGTCTAGTGTCAGATTTTTGGTTATGCCTAATATTGTATATATGCCTTGGTCAAATGCAGAACCAACATCAGGGAAAGGTTTTGATGGGCAAAGCCAGAAAAGAGAATCCATCCCAACAGATTATTACCTCCAATTTGCATGACATACCCAAAGAGATTTATGTTTCTCAGTTTATGTGTCTTAAATGTTCCATTGGGTGGAACCTGGGATATCATTTCCAATGACATCAGATTCTTGGAATCAGTACTGGCCAAGCCCAGCCTTTTCCTGAACAGGTGCCAGCCACTGTCTATTTAAATACGTAGTGTAGTATATTCAGTATGCAGGAAGGCTGGAGTGAACTATGAACATATGAACCAATTTATAACAAAGTTTAAAAAAAATATGAGTTGGTAAAGTGCAAAGGTTAATAAGAAAGCACAAAATATATAAGAAGGGATAAAGTATATCTGCAACTTAATTGTAAGAAATATTTATATGTGCGTGTATAAACAAACACCATTTTTTCTCTGTGTGTTTCTCTGTGTGTGCGTGCACACCCACCCACATACTGAGTGGTTAACAATGTTGGAGTGAACGATGAACTCAGGGTCAGTTTTAAAACTATTATCAACAAAGATCAGCAATCAGCTCTTTGCTGGAAATGCTGTGATAAATTGGCAAGACATGTTCGTTCCTACCTGTCCTGAGATGACACTGACACTATCAAAACCCAAGTTTCCATTCGCTTCTGCTACAGCTGGATTTGCATAGCACATGGTCCCATTAACTGGTTTGATTAATTCTACAGGAGCAGGAGATGCAGAACAATCTTGAGGAAGTTTCAGTTCTTCAGGCTGAAAATGACCGTGGCCCATCTAAAGAGAACCGGATGAAACAATCCAGGAAGGAATCAATGGACTTTGTGAAAATATAACTTAGAAATAGAAGAGAAGATAGAGAGAGGCAGAGGCAGAGACAAAGAGAGAGATAGTTTAGAGAGAGACAGACAGCGACAGACAGAGAGACAGAGAGAGAGACAGACAGAGAGACCGCGACAGAGAGAGACAGAGAGATAGAGAAAGAGACAGAGAGAAAGAGACAGAGAGAGAGACAGATCTTGTCTAAATGCACTTTGTCCCAATATATATGAAAATAGCTGATTATTATACTACAAATATAAATGTACAGTAAATATATCTTAATGTGAGAAATTTGGCAATCTTATCCAGAACTGCACATCCTGGGTTTGAGGAATACATGTGACTCTTATGTATAATCCTCAGGGCCCTCCAAAAGTTACCACACAATTGTTGTTTTTAATGGGACAGAAAGGAAAACTATTCAATACCCGGCAAAGAATCACATCATGTATTTAATGTATGTGATTAAATGTTAATGAAATATAATCGTAAATTAAATCCAATTTAGCTTTTGGCCTAGCCCAATTATTTATTTATTTTTGAACAGATCCATGCGTGGTTAGCATAAAAGTGTAACATTAATACTGTAGATCAGAGATGTTATTGTCTTTTCAACCTACATTTCACATGTCAATGGTATTTCTCTTCCAAGCTCATTCTGGCTGGAGAGAAAGTCCTTCCATTCGGTCTTTGCTTCTCTACAATGAACTGAATTGTGTGAGATCTTTTTCTGATGTGGTCTTTGGTTAAAACACGCCATCAGTTTCCCCCCCGCTATTTTCTGCACACTTAAATAAACATTTACTTATTTTATTTATTTAACAAATCATCTTTAGCAGTGAAAGCAGCACACATCTCCACATCCCTTTAATTCAATCCTACTACCCAACTCACTTGACTATAGGTCTTCAATATCATTTTAAGAACTCTTTCCACAAAGAATAAAATGTAGAATCCACCAAAAACGCCAACTGCTTTTTCAACGTAGTTATCTACTTTGGGATCAAATCCAAATGCCTAGAACAAAAATATTGATAATAATTCCATGTCATTTGATATTTCTGTATTCTTTTTAAGAAGGCCTTTTTTTCATTACAGCATTCACTTTTTCATCATATTCATTCAGTAAATTTAACCCAAATTTACTTGATATTGTAACTCATCTAAATTAAATCGTCTAAATTAAGTCACCATTTGCTAGGCCCGTCCCATAAGAAAGGTTTCCTGTTCTATATTTAAATGTCTACTCCAAACTGGCTGATTTTTTAAATCAATCTTGTGAAATAATTAATCCACAAAATGTATATGTGGGTCAGAATTAATGCTGAACATGGCAATTTGCATGGAAATAAATTGCAGCAGGCAACTCTTATGCCAATTCACCTTTCCTGTGGACTGTCAAACACTGGGAAAACCAAGAGATTCAGGCAGTTCAAATGAGTGTAGAGATTTATTGCAAGGTTAAGCTGTCTACAAGAATATGAACTATATTCAAGATAAATTATTGGCAGTTAAGAAAGGAATTCAAGGTGGGCTGGACTTAGATCTCTTGTGGGTATGAAAGGACTCTTGACGTGTTTGATCCCTCCCTCAGGCTCAGTCTGGTCATCCCCTACATCAAGGGTGTCAAACTCAAGGCCCACAGGGATATCCGGCCTGCAAGGTGCTTAGATCTGGGCCCCTGGGGCCACCCTGGAAACAGTGAGGGACTGGCCCACAGTGCCTCTGCCAGTGAAAACAGGCTCCTAAGATCCATTTCCAGCTACGATGGCCTCCTGCAATCCTCTGTCAGCAAAAATGGAGCTCCGTTTTCATTGACAGAGTGTTGCAGGAGGCCATCACAGCTGGAAAAAGGAGCTTGGGAGCCCGTTTTCGCTGGCAGAGCATTTGGGCTGCCACAAGCACCCCTGAGATGAGTGACATCGAGCAGGCCATGCCCGCTCTGGCCACACCCACCCCAACCCCAAGGTCAAACATAACCCATATGCGACCCTCAATGAATTGAGTTTGATTCACCCGTCCTACATGAACTCTATTCATTCAACATGCTTAACCAGTTCAGCACTAACCCAATCAATTTTCCTTACCAGTGGTTCTGGCAGCACACATCATCATTTGAGAAATAAATAAAAAATCACTTCCTCTTTCCATGAAGCACATCTGAACAATCCTCCCAAAGCTTCATGACATCACCAACCTCTTTTCCATTGGCAGACAACCATAGACATGACTCGGGGACTGTAGTTAATCAATGTCTTCAAATTGTGTTCTATTTGCCAGGCCACTGACAATGGACATATAATATTAGCATGTTCTACCCTTCCACTTCCTGTCAGACTGGTAATTCTTCTTTCTTACAGTGGTACAAATGTAATCTATCTCCCTGAAAGATTTTATGGTTGGGGGAAATGAGGAAGAAAGGGAATGACTGCAATATTGAAGAGCATCTTTCCAGATGTTCGGTCTTAAGGCAAAACATAGAATATGGTTATATTTTTGTCTACCTTTTCCTTACCTCTGGAATAAGTTGAAAAATTGCATTAGAGAAGAGCGTTCCAATGGCCAAACCTACAAAGTAGGTTAAAATCTTAGGGAAATAGTCCTTCTTTAAAAGAGGTGTTAAAACGAATCCAAGAAGTGACGCTAAGCTGATTATAGTCACAGAAAGGAACCCAAAGCCCCAAACTGTAAAAAGACAAAAAATGATATAGTAAAATATATATTAGTTGTATTAAACCAACAAAGTCCTTCTTGGTGATTCATTGGATAAGGAAATTCATTTGGCAGGGGGGAAAAAGTTTATCCATCTAAGTTGAAAAATAGCTGAAGACCTAAGATTCAAGATATAGTTAAGTCCAAGGATTTGCTGACATTATTTGACTAGGAACAATGTATAAATATGAGTCCCATTGATGACGGGAAGTAGTTTAAAAAAAACTGATTAAATAAATGAATAATGAAATATGCTAAATTGCACGCAACACACTAAAAATACTAAATACGGGATTATTCGTGTTTATGATCATTATTTCCTTTTTTAAACCATAGATTGTCACAATAACAATAACAATAACAAAGTAATATTTTTCCTTTCCCTTGACATTTCGCATTGTGCTGCATTTCTTGTTAGCTAAAGTTACAGTAGTTAAAAATAACCAAAAAACAATAAGGCAGAAAAATTTTGACCTGACTAAAATTGCACCTGACAGATGCAACAGACAGTTTTTATTCTTTTTAACTGCTTTAACATTGTCGTTTTTATTCACATCTTTAAAGAAAATAAAAAGACAAAATGAACAAAAATAAGAAACAAAAAAGGACACAAAGATATACAGATAGTCCTCGACTTACAACACAGTTCATATAATGACCTTTTCAAAGTTCAAAGTTACGAACCACTGAAAAAAGTGACCTATGACCATCTTTTACACATGACCATTTTTTACATCCCCATTGTCACATGATCAAAATTCAGATGCTTGGCAACTGACTCATATTTATGACAGTTGCCAGGTTCCAGCATCATGTGATCACTTTTTAACCTTTTGATAAGCAAAGTCAAATGGAGAAACCAGATTCACTTAATAACTGGGTTACTAACTTAACAATTTCAGTGATTCACTTAACAACAGGGGCAAGAAAGATTGCAAAATGAAGGAAAACTCACTTATGTCTCACTCAGCAACAGAAATGGTAAGCTCAATTGTGCTCATAAGTCAAGGACTACCTGTAATATTAGTAAGTTGTCAGGAAAATTACAGAACTTGTACAGTTAGGGCTCAATATATCATTGTTGAAGTATTAACCATAAAAACAAAATACTGTATTTTTCGGAGTATAAGACACACCTTTTCTCTCCCTAATTGGGGCTGATAATTTGGGTGCGTCTTATACTCGGAATGTAGCTTTTTCAAAGCTTTTTTTCAGACCTAAC
>JANHFT010005534.1:5622-16142 GCA_032467955.1 Pseudoxenodon macrops
TTTTCCAAAAGGCAACTTGACTTTCGTGATTTCTTCTTCTTTGAAATGTTTTGCTTCTCATCCAAGTTGCTTCTTCAGTTTTGGAAATCTTTGGGAAAACCATGACCTGGATGATTGAGAATCTCAATTGAGTTCACATCAGAGGTGGGTTCGAAATCTTCTTACTGCCGGTTCGCTCAGGGGCGTGCTGCAGCTGTGTGCGCGCGCATGCACAGTGCCTTAAAAAAGCTTCTGTGCATGCGCAGAAGCAAAATCCAAGATTCTGCAGTAAGAAAGAACTGGCTTGGGGGCATGACAGGCCCCAGTTGCTAACAGTTCTACCGAACCGTACTGGTAAGTTACTAAAGATTCTGTAGAATTGGACCGAACCATTAGGAACCCACCTCAGGTTCACATGATTGAGTTCACATGCTTGAGCTGTACAGAGTTCTGTTTACTACTCCTTGTTTGAACAGCCACATCTTGTACTTTTTCTTCATTTATTAGATGTCTTTCCTATCTTTCCTTTGATGCTCAGGGCAAGGTATGTAACATTTGGTCCTCTAATTACATTATTGTAATAAGCCTGCGAGATAGGTTTAGGTGATAAAGTATAGCAGGGCCAAAGTCCAGGCCTTCGGTATGCATTTGAACCTGGGACTCAATGGTCCAATACTTTCACTGTAATGACACAATGCACAGATGTGCTACAATAGTGCAAATACATGTGCTTCTGTATGGCTCTGTCTCACTGAGCGTGCTTTAATGCTTAAAAAACACCTTGTACATGCTAGGCTAAATATCTTGGGGCCTTGCTAGGATTGGGGCAATGAATTGAGCAGTTATAATCTATGCAGTGGGTTCTGTGCATATGACCATTGAGGTAGTCTTTGACTTACAACCTCAGTTGAGCCTGGAATTTTGGTTATAGGTTGTTGTATAAATCGAGCTACGGCACGACCAAACTCCATTTTACAACTATTTTTATGATACTTGTTAAATGAATCTTTGTGACTGTTAAGCAAATCACATGATCATTAAGTGAATCGTGTGGTTGTAAGTTTCAATCTAGCTTATCCAATTGATTATTTTTTTTACTAGAAAACAGCAAAAAAGTCACAAAACATGATCATATGACTACAGGATTCTGCAACAGATCATAAATGAAAGCTGGTTGCCCAGTGGCCAAAATGTGATCACATGAGCATGGGTGTGATGTGGCAGTCATGACTTCAAGTGTGGATCATAAGTAACTTTTTTTTAGTCCATCATAACTTTGAACTGAGGTTAAGTGACTGGTTATAAGTCGAGGACCGCCTATATAGAAATTTCTGCATAATGTAAACTTTCTGCAATGCAGCAGCAGAGAATATTTGTAGTCCATATAACAATAAGACAACATTTTGCACAAAAGGTTCAGGGTATCTTTCTGGTTGCAGATTTCTAAACCTTTCCTTCCTTCCTTCCTTCCTCCCTTCCTTCCTTCCTTCCTTCCTTCCTTCCTTTCATCCATCCATCCATCCATCCATCCATCCATCCATCTCATTATTAGTACTTTATATGGGTAAGTAGCCCAGATTTTTCCAACTGTCAGTATTTAAAATAGAATAGAATTTAAATAGAAAAATAGAATGTAAGATAGCAATAGGACTTAAATATATATACTGATTCACAGTGCTTTACAGCCCTCTCTAAGAGGTTTACAGAGTCAGGATATTCCCCCAACAAACTGGGTCCTTATTTCACTGACCTTGGAAGGATGAAAGGCTGAGTCAACCTTATGCCAGCCAAGATTGAACTGCTGGCAGTTGGCAGAGTTAGCCTGCAATACTACATTCTAACCATTCTGCCAAGATGACTCTTTATAGATTGAATTTAAATAGATAAAGAACATAGAAAGCCTTTGAATTGGCCCACGTCCTTTTCAGCATCCCTATGAATATATACTGTAATCTTAACACTTAGATTTAATCACTGGCTCCAACAAAGAATATCCTTAAGGTAAGATGCCAGATCCCTTCATAATAATCCATACACTAGGGAGGATCTTCCTTTCCGGATTTCACACACATCCAACATGCACCTCAAGATCAATCTGCATATATAGACATCAAAGCCTGCTTGTCATTATACTGTATATACTTCTACTGGTAGACCAGTAACATTGTAGGTTACCTTCAATCATTGTACATAGTTGAATGAATAAACTCTATTTCTAGTAGCTAACCATTTGTGTTGATTGTGTATTATATGTTTATTCATAATCCTGCTCAGCAAATCAGACCAAGTAAATTCTTCTAACAAACCATTTCAGAAGCTCAAGGAATCAAATATTGCTATTTTAATATCTCAAAGAGGGGAACAACATTGAGGAGCTTCCATTCTTGATAATACTGTAGAGGCCACATCTATATTTATAGTTGTACCTTCCACCTAACCAACTAAGTGCTTGTTTTTCTATATCGCTGCTGGAATTATTATGCATTTGCTTCCACATATTTCATTCTCTGCTCCTTGATAAAAGAAATCCAGGGAGGGCAATTATGATTGCTCATTAAGAACTCCATCGCTGCAGCCATTCTTAATTTAAAATAGAAAAATGTTAGTCTGACATGGCCCAGGCAAGCAATCAAGCTGATGTTAAAGGAAAAGGGAAAAGCTAGTTTTTTGTTTTATTTTTTTGTTTTAATGGTCAGCTAGCTACCCTGGGGTATAGAGTAATTTCTGAAGAAACCTGACGTTGTTTTAATTTTTTTAAAGGATGTTTCTTAACAAGAAGTGTGCATAAGTGAAGAATCCGAAAAGGCTAGGTGCTGTAGAAAGATAAAATTAACTCCGTCTTTGCTTCTGGCTTAAATGTATATTTTTTGTTTTAAAAAGTAGAAAACTAATTAGAATGAGAACTCCATTGCTGAAGCCATTCTTAATTTAAAATAAGGAAATGTTTGTTTGATATGGCACAGGGAAGCAATCAAATTGAATTTAAAAGAACAGGGGGGGGGAAACAAGGTTTGGAACTTCATACACTTGATAATAAAATATCAAACAAAATGATGTTTCAACACTGCCATTCTTTCTACTCTCCAATTCTGCAAAAGCAGCTTATAAGAATTTTCTGTTTCAAAAATTTTGTAATGTTAAGGGAGATGATTTAAGTATAATGTGTTCTGTTCCAAATTGTTTCAGATTCTGAAGAATCAAACATTTTCTCACCTCCACCCTATTTATTTGAGGGGTATTAAATAAATAAATTAACTAATGGCACCTTTGCCAATTCCTTATCTTAAATTAGGTATGTTTCTTTGGTTATATGCAAAATAAAAATCCAAGCAGCTGCACTGAAAGGAAGCTGCAAAGCCATCAAGCCCCCATTTCCCTGGAAAGATTTCCTAGGGCAGCTAAAACCCAGGGGCTGAAAAGCAGATGCAGAATTTCTGGAGGTGGGAAAACAGATCACCCACCCACTAATCACCATCACCATCTAAAGAGCCATAGCGTTCAAAGAAAAAAGTAGTTGTACCACCACTAAGCCAGAAATTAATCAGTTTAATTTCTGAACATAGATGACATCTCAATAGTGTAGAGCCTTCCTGTGGAAGCATCCTAAGTAAGTGAAATAAATCAGATTTTTCATAAAAAGTGGGGAAAATATATAAGGGGCATATTTTCCACCAGAAAACCCACTAGCTTTCTTCTTTCTGGAGGCATCTAACAGTCAACATTATGTTCCTAGCTAGCATGGATAGTGCCGAGCCTAATTAACTTCCAAAAGTCAACCCTGGGGACAAATGGGGCTTCACTGGTGATGAGTATATGGTCTCCTGTTACATATCAATAGTCAGTCTACTCCTGTGCTCTTGACACTCTTTACATATCTAACCTGTTCTCAGTTGCATTTTGTATCTCCTACAAAAGGAGGCTTGTAATTATCCACTGCATGCCTAAAATGTGAGGGAAAGGCTAGGTCAGGGGTCAGTAACCCATGGCTCTAGAGCAGCATGTGGCTCTTTCATCCCTCTGCTACGACTCCCTGGTGCCAGTCGGCTCCACAATTTGATAGGGCTTTCAGTTAGGACAGATAAAAGAAAAAAGGCGCCGCAGTAGGAGGAAACTCTATGGTAGGGGAACCAGACTTCTGGTTAGCTCCAGAATTGAACAGGGGGCTTCCAGTTAGGACCTTTGTGGTTCTTTGAGTGTTTAAGGTTGCTGACCCCTGGGCTAGGTCAAGCCTGCCAGGAGAAAATTTGACCATCTGCATTCAGATATCCCTCAATTTCCTTACAATAGGTCCCAGCAGGAATCCTGAAGGAATTATCTCCAACTGGATTTCTTCCTGAATACCAGATTTGCAATTTACTGGCTGATGTTGTTTTTTCTGAAGTCATAGTAAAGAAATAGTAAAGGACATTGTTAATTGGAGCAGAAAAGGGACAGATGAAATCAGAAAATGCTCTCCTGATCACTCTCAGGTAGAACTCGGTATAGTCCAATCAATGAGAACCTAAGAGGTAATTCATTCTTGCACGCTGCTATTGGTTGATGTGGGGAGATAAGTTGGGGAATTGTGGAGGTGAAATAGAGAAGAGGGGATTGGCCCTTTTCACTTCTGCCCCAATCCAATAACTGACCTGCTCTCAAAATTTCTACAGTCCTTTCTGTATTATTATTCTTGTGGCATCATCGGTTAGAGACTCCACTTAGCCTTTACTTACTTTACTTCTGCCTCGGTTGTTGTTGTTGGGGTGTTTTGGGTTTTTTCTTTTTGGCCAGTTCTTTTACAACAAAACTAGTTTTCATCTCTTGCTCTGCTGTATCTTAAATCTTCAGATAAAAATAGAGGGTAAGTCACTCTGATTTCTCTACAGCTGCTAAGCACTTCTAGCTCTAATTGAGGTCAGTGAAAATTGCAGGCTCCGCTACTTCTGAATACCTGTTTTTTAGTGTTGAGCATTAGCTATTTAGCACCCTTTCAATTGTGCATCATTCACTTGGAGAACGCATCTGATGTAGCGGTCAAGGGTAAGAGTCTTTCTCTGTAGCTGTGTACTTGGAGTGCTCTGTGACTGAACTCCATGCAGCATGCTGTTGCCGGTGACTACCGCAGCTCCTTGTAAAAACGCCCTTCTTTGCTAACTCTGGCACAGCTACTGTAGTCATTAATTGCATCCTCTGGAGTGCACTTCACATGAAGGGTATCGAAGTGAATGAAGACAGCTACATTTCGGTAATGACTTTCAAGATGTATCACAAAAACAGATGCGCACAGAGGAAAACAACTTGGCTTCCCTCTGTGGCTTGCGTAGTGCAACTCAAAACCTGTCCGGGTTCTCTGTTCTTGGTGCAAACAAATAATGGTGGGATTTAAAAGGTTCCTCCCTCCTTCTCCCCATCCCCTTCAATTGCTGAGAAAAGTGCTATTGTACAATAGAAGAGAATTTAAGGAGGTGGTATTTAAGGGAACATCTTTTCTTACTTCTCTCTAGACTTGCCAAGAAAGCTCTCCTGTATCCTGCTCTATAGATAAGCATATTATGTGGAAATCTGAAAAAGGGATTTGCTTGGTTGCACCCTGGTTTCTGATGCCAGGGCTGGCTTTATTTAAGCACCAAATGGACATCAGTCTGCTGTTTGTTTGCTTATTCAATACAGATCTTGGCTAGTGCACAAGAAGAATGAAAACCAGCTTAACAATACATTACAAAGCTACATGGCCACTGATAATTGTCCTCTTGGGCCAAGTGCCTTCTGAAATGTCAGAAGGATGGAACAATGGATACCTCCAGAGGCAGCTTGTTCCAAGTGCAGGGTCTACTATGGAAAAGGCCAGCTATTTCCTTGGAGATGAATCTCTCAACAAGCTAATATAATTGGATAACTGAACTGGACAAGCTAAGATAACTGGTAGAGCCATATTTAGTAAAGCAATCCCAGGTATAACACCACACAAAGCTTTGTAGGTAATAATCAGCCTTTTGAAGTGGGTCTTACTCTAGCATTTACTCTTACATGATCCAGTTCTTGGAATCATTAATACTCATTTCTATTTCTTTTTATCTAGGAAACTAGAGAAGATAAATTCTTCTCATGTGCTACCATGTCCCTCTCCCTACATAAAATCACAAAACTCACAATACCTCCCCCCCCTCCTCAATGATCCTGAGAGTCCTGATTCACTCTTCTTTGAAGCTTGTGTTTTGCATTCTTCAAGTTGGAGTGAAGAAGATGTTCCTGAATTCATCTATTTATTCCTTGTGAGATCTACCTATAATTTACCTGGATGAACACTAGGCAATGAATGACATGCCCATCATCAGCCGAAGGCGGGGGAGAGGGGAGAAAATACTATACTTGTTGACTATTATCAACACTGAGACCAATTGTACTCCATTTTCAAAACTAAGTTACTTCTGTTTCCTCCACCATCAAGAAACATCCCATTTTTGCAGAAAAAGATAGGGGAAAAAATGGAGCAATTTTGTTCTTTTTCATTGCGAGCTGTTTCATGTCCTCCCAATGAAAAGGGTCAAAAAAGAACTCCCCCCCCATTTTTCAACAGTGGAGGTGGAAGCACTTATGAATTTCCCATAAATGCTATAATAGACTGCATGCATGTCATTGTGTGGGAGTATGCGAGAAAAACAGAGAGAGAAATGTATGCAGAACATGCATTGTACACATGGAAGATGTGTGTGTTTGGGTAACTGTAGGTAGAAAGAAGAATTAGATATATGCATGTATGCAGTTTTTCTTGAATGCATGTCTGTTCCATACCTAACATAGCCCTTGTGGTGAAATGTTTTCTCTACTTTGACGCTACATCCAGCATTCTTATTTGGGTAAATATGTACCAGTTACTACTGTAGCTATTGTGGCTAATTCTAAAACATAGAACTAAAATTAGCCTAGTATTCTTATTGCGGTCCCATGAGAAATACTCTTCACTACTCTGAGAGCTAAGGAAGCATTCTGTACTTGATCCACAAGTACAGTTCCAACTTAACCGTAGTGGGATTGGGTTCTTGAAATGTTCATGCTGAACTTGCTTATGCGGAAGCCAAAAAAAATAGATAAAAGGCCTCTCATTTAAAACTTATCCCAAGTTTTATTCTAAACTGTCAACTCGGTCTAAAGTCACCATCCATTTCAATGTTAAAAGCTTTCAAAATAAATTGAGTCCGTTTTAATGCTAATATTAAAAAAGTGTTATTTAAGAATGTTAATGCAAATGGCTTTTATGAGCCACCTGCTGTACACACTGAATGAGGGGGCTATTAATATTTCAATAGTATCCTTTTATTTTTTATTTTTTTTAAACTATCTCTTTAATTCAAAGGATTAAGAAAACAGAATATTACTATCCCCTTTAGATTTTTAATTACTGAGCTCTACTCCTATTAGGAAGTAATTTATAGGTAATGGTTAAAGAATGCTCTTCTTTAATTTTCTGTTGCTGTAGCTATAAATGAAATATGTTCATATGTCAGATAGCAAATGGCGATCTGTTACTCCAACAGGTTTAATGTGACCATAAATCTCCAGTGACTGAGAAACTGGGTCAAGGTTGGAATAAATTAGTTGGATCTGTCCACCGAATGGTGAACATTTCAGTGCAAAGCAGGGGCTTGATCGTGCAAGAAATTGAGATATGAACTTCATTTTATTCATGCTGCCATATATTTTTTTCCAGGCAACTGGGCTGAACAGAACTCCAGTCAAATGAAAATTTTAGTGAAAACAAATATGGCAGAATTGTCCTTCCCTAATAAGGGCCCAAACCAAATCAGAATGAGATTTGGTTTTTTGCTAGGGCTTTCAAAGATTAAAAGGCCTATAATTCCACTGAAACATAATTCCCATTTTTCAGGGCTGGGGTTATTGATAAAGCATTCTTTTCTAGATATCCTGTAGGAACTTCATTCTTATACAGTACATCTTGATGACATCCTTCTCCATATTTCCCATCCTAATTCTCCTCTTTTCTCCCATTCCCCATCCTCCCATTTAGATAGAATGGCTATCTCCTCCCTTTAGGTTAACACATCTAACTTTCAAAAAGCTGGATGTCCTTTAGATTGGAGCCAAGAAATATAATCTGTATCTCTTTTCTGCCACCTAGTAATCATTCACATTTTTAAATTCAGATCTTGTTGCCCTACATACAGTACATACAGGGAAACCATATTTGCCAGCGAACATCAGAAACAACCGATGGGCACCATCTCATTAACAGATGAGTTGAAAGGGACCTTGCAGGTCATCTAATCCAACCCCCTGCCCAAACAGGATACCCTTACATCTACCTCTTCCTAGGATTAAACTCACAACCTCCTGATTGTAAGGCAAGAACTCCACCTCTAAGCCACACTGCTGTTGTTGTTGCAGTATGCAAGAAGACAAAATGCTAAATATCATTCTTAATGGGTTCCATGTAGTGTTACTCTAAGAGACTTCCCTTGAAAATGGAATTTCACCTGAATTCCCTCCCCCCCAAAAAAAAATCATAGTTTCACTGAACTTAGACACCAGATGTGAGGGACAGTAAAGAAAAGGTATTTAACTATGCCCTCCTAAGTCTAATTTAACTAGACTACTGTCTAATCCAACCCTGTCATGAGAAATGTAAACAGCCCCTCATAAACACATCTGGAGGTCTCAGGACAAGGTGAGTCCTCTTGCTGGGACTGTTGAGCAATTGAAATCCAGCAACTGTGCTATATTGTTGCTGTGGATGTTAGTCAACATCTTTCTTGATCGTTGCTATTGAGCCTTTTATAACTGTCTTCATCCATTTACTCAGTTCCTTTTCCTTAAAAGGCTTTGGTGAGCCAGAGGAGGAAAAAGAATACGAGGGAAAAACAGTGTATCAAAAGCAATACCTAAGTAGTTTGAAATAAAGAAATAAAGACATTCTGTTTCATAGATTTATGCTATAAAGCAGCCATAAATGTCAAGTATGATCAGCTTCCACGTTTCCCTTTAGATGTATGTTGATGAGGTTTATGTTCTATATTATCATGCAATCACTCACTGCTTCAGCTATTTTTATTATTAGTGGCATTGCCTTTTGACCTCTCTTGACTAACAGTTTGTTTCCTAGCTTCTCTGAGTGGCGTCTCCTGCTGTCTAAGCATTTATCACCTGTCCTTTTTTCCCCCTTCCAAATTATGATATAAAAATATGTTACTAGAACAATACAAGCTGTTATCAACCATTTACTGTACAGTTTTAGCCAGCATAAGCACAGAGTAAAATGCTGAACATTTAGAAAAGAAAAATACACGAGTTAGAGAGAGAGGGAGAAAAATCACATATTAAGCTACCTACAGTAATCAGTAATATAATGTTGTATTATATCAAAAGTGACATGATGGAGGTATCTAACACTGTGCACTGCATAGAGGAAGCTGCCACATAATTTCTTTTGGATGTAACTGGTTGGAAGAAGAGTTAGAATAGACAAAAGAAAATACTTTTTTAAACAAGGCATGATTAGCCTGCTACTACAAGACTAACTTGGTTGACTTTAAAGGAAGATTGAATAAATTCATGAGGAGCAAGTCTATTGAGATCTGTTAGTCTTGAAGATTCAAAACTAATTGCTTTTCTGAATTGATCTTAGCGTGCCCTCAAATTTATTTATTTCCATCCTGCCTTTATTATTTTTACTGGTGGTGAACATTTCCAACACATCTACTGTCCCCACAACAATGCTTTGAAGTGAGTTGGGTTCAGGGGTGGGTTCTAACTTACCTCGCTGGCGGTTCGCTTCCTCCTGCACTGTATGGGTGCGCCTCGCGCACGCGTGCATGCGCAATAGAAAAAAGCCCCAAAAATTCCCCCAAAAAAGGCCAAAAACAAGATGGCGACGCATGCGCAGTACCGGAAACTCAGCTTCTGCGCATGCGCAGAAAAAAAATTCCAAAAAAAAGATGACACCAGCGGCCTACTACCTATTCAGTAGAACCAGTCCGAACTGGTAGGAACCCACCTCTGGTTGGGTTGAGAAAGAGTGACGGTTTCAAGATGTCACCCAGATGACTTTGATGGCTTAAGGTAAAACTAGAACTCATGGTGTCCTGCTTTCTAATCTCGTTCCTTAACTACTAGACTAAAATAGTTCTGTAATGCACATTCTGGAAGAACAGTGGCAGGAGAGAAGACATCTCAACCTTCTACTTATAAGCACAGTAGAAATACTTGACTGGCTCCTTTGAGATTAAAAAAATGGCGACTTAAGGTAGGCCTTGGCCTGTTCTACTAGGGTTCATCCACATTTCTAATGGAAGTTGGCACTCCTTTATATTCTATTATATCTAACACAGAGGTGGCATGCAGCTAAGAAGAATCTCAGGGTTTTTTTAAAATCATTTGTTAAAATTTTTAAGGGGGAGGGTAGGGTGGGTAGGGAGGGTAAAAATAGGACTTTTAAGGGGTGTGGGGGGGGCAATGATGGGTTTGGGGAGGAATCCATCAGTGTCAAGCCTGGGCCTTGCGAGTGGGGGTGGCGGGAAAGATTCTGGTTTGGAGATAAGGGAGGAGGT
>JANHFT010005536.1:0-15068 GCA_032467955.1 Pseudoxenodon macrops
GGGGACAGTAGGACAGGGACGGTAGGCACGCTGGTGCGCTTATGCACGCCCCCTTTACGGACCTCTTAGGAATGGGGGTGAGGTCCATGGTACTAGACAGTTGAAGGTTGAAGCTCTGAAGGTTTGAGGCTGTAACAACGAAGTTGGATAGAGCATTCCAGGCATTGACCACTCTGTTGCTGAAGTTGTGTTTTTTGCAATCGAGTTTGGAGTGGTTTACCTTGAGTTTGTATCGATTGTTTGCCCGCGTATGATTGAGTTTGAAGTTGAAGGAGTTGTTGAGAGGTAAGACATTGTAGCAGGAAATTTTGTGTACTATGGTTAGATCAGACTGTAGGTGGTGTAGTTCTAGGTTGTCCAAGCCCAATACACACACACACACACACACACACACACACACACACACACCGGTTCTGTGGGCATGGCTTGGTGGGCCTGGTGTGGCTTGGTGGGCGTGGCAGGGGAAGGACACTGCAAAAATCTCCATTCCCACCCCACTCCTGGGGCCAGCCAGAAGTGGTATTTGCCCGTTCTCCGAACTACTCAAATTTTCCTCTATCGGTTCTCCAGAACTTGTCAGAACCTGGTGGATTTCACCCCTGCTTTGTTGCCTTTCTAATCAGATTAAGAAAAATGTATCCATTAAAAATCAACAACAACAAATGTATTGATTGTTTGGAAAACTAACAACTGCCCAGATATGGCGACCTGATTTAGCAATCTTTCTGGAGGACCTTGGAGAACCTCTGTGTAATATCTCAAGTTAATTAAGAAGGCATCTGACGAAGCACGTTCTCAATTTACCTGCAGTTTTAGGTAGTAATTTCTTACTGAGTTAATTGCTTGATTATCAGAACAATTGATCCCAAAGCCTGTTCCATCAGATTGTGAGGCCATTACATTTGAGCAAACCTCCATTTTGGAGTTTAGTAGAACTCTTCAGCTATGACACGGGATGATTAATTCTTGGAGGCATCTATTTGGTCTTCTGGCATTAATCACTGCCACCAGGACCTGTCATTTAGAGCCATTCCAAACAATATTATATATAGTATTTCACCCAAACAAAGGCTTTGAGGCATTTGGTCCTCGTTTTAATTTAAATTTAAAACACAATAAGCCAAAGGCCACCCTTACATAGAACATCACTTTTAATTCTTCTCTATGAACAACTTGGAAATGAAATCTCCTCCAAGTTTTTCTTTGCTTGGACAGCTGATAATAACCTTTGTTCTTTCTTTCTATTAATTTTAGCCCTGCGCTCTTCCTTTTCACCAGCAATTGAGTTTACTGGGGTCCATGCAGGTTTATTAGTGGGCTTCCAGTTATAAAAGAATCATTCCTCAAATTAGAAGTAAAAAAAAAAACTTTTTGTGGGTGCAGATATATATATATATTATCAGCATACGGTGTCTGCATATTCATATAAATTAGCGGCCATCGCCAGGAATCAAATGCAGAGAAAATTCTACAGCACTTATTATAATGTCAGTTCAAAATGAGTTTTATTAGCGTGGATTTTTAATCTAGGCAAATGGACCGCTCCCTTTTATCCTGACAAATTAGTAAGAAATGGAATAATAGATTGCAAAATGTTCGGTAGTGGAATTAGGTGAGATACAAATTTTATTTTATTTTATTTCTTTATTTTGTCAAGCGGTGTATAGGATTACAGACAAAGAATAAACATGATTGTGAATATATAAGATGCACAAGCATGGTTTTGAGTACGTGATATTTTAAGAATACATGGGAACATTGCACTGGCATCTCTCATGGACTATATTAATTTATGATTTTGACACTTTGAAACTTTTGCTCTGATTATGGTGGGAAGAATGTGTGGTGGAAGAATTTGATTTCCTTCCCACAATAGATAGATAACATATTCCCTTTAAAAAAAATCTAAAAGAGATAAAGCAAGAAATGAGTGGCATAGGGATATAGAGGTGAAATAGAGAACAATTTCTCTTCGGCTATGCAAAGGAGAATTTCTTAATGGATATGTTTTTGTTGTTATTTTAGTAAAGAAAGGACTGTTTTTAGAAAGGGTTGTTCTTTCCAACACCTGCCTTTCAGCTTCCTTTAATATCCATTGGAAAGAAATAGTCTTGTAAATGAGATGGTTCTACTTGTCCTAGTCATCTTGGTTATGTTTCAGCTTTGATCATATACCAGCTCTATGTATCTGCAGGAATGTCATCACAGTAAAAAGGTAATAGCTTGGAGCTTACATTTTCTCCTATGTAGTATTTTACTGTTATGGAATATTCAGTGTCCTATTATGGTGCAGTCACTAAACTATACTTCAGTAAAACAAGTAATAAAAGTTGGATCAGAATTGTGATAAAGTCTCTGGGGTTTAAAAAGAGTACCTAATATTATCACTAAGCTATGAAAAATGAAGCACATTTAATATTTATATGAATAAAATGTTGAAAAAATAACCTACAAAATTATATTAAGGCTACATGAAAGCAGCATTAAAATTTATTGCAGTTTTACACCTGAGGTTCGAAAGACGGCTTCATTTTTAAAAGGAGAGAGTAAAATCTGACATCAGAAATGTTTTTTTGATTACCATCACCACCCAAAGATTTTGAGGCTTCATTGTTCCAAGTATCGGTTAACATGTAACATAGACAATGTTTTCAAAGTGAATGAAGTTAGTTAGGAAGTTAGAAGGAAGTTAGGGATGAGGATTGAATTTTGACAGTTGTTCTACTGTGTCGCTTATTGTCCTGAAAGTTCTCCTTAAGCCTAAGAGGCAAAAAGGTATAGAGTGTTTTGTATATTAACTTATTGCTAATATTAACATAATATTGCATTTGGAAAATCACAATGGGATAAGAAAATGGTGAATAAAGACAAAATAAGTGAAAGCATTGCCTCAACGTTGCCTCAACAAATTTTGTTTTTTGTTAGTTTTGTACTATTAAAAAAAAAAGAATCTCTGAGACTCTATCACAACTCTGAGCCAATATTTATTACCTGTGGTATAATGAAGTGTAGCTTAGTGACTGCACTGTAATTATTCAGTTTTGTAAAAGGACAAGATCAAGTTGGCAGAGGAGAGGCAGTTTTCATCATGAATAAGGTAGATTATATCAAAGAAGCTGAGAAACAACTTTCCAACACCACATTTTATCAACTTTCCTTGGAAAAGTGATAAAACTTTCCTTTATCAACAGAATTATGCAATCTGATGAAATAATTTCCTAAAGACATACATGGAAATAATTACCCCATGAGTCAAAAACAGGCAACTTTTACTTCCAAAAATAAACTAATGAGGAAACCTGGACTGTCCTATTGTCTCAAGCATTGATTACAATTGCTTGTCTCAAGCAATTATTATAATAGAAATAGCAGGTTTCATGAATTTCATGCCCTTATGCCACAACCACTACCAGCAATATAAAACACTAATAAATCTCAGAAAATTGCATTCCATAGGCAATTTCCTTAACGTTTTCCACAAACATGAACTTCAAGCCATCAAGTACATATCACTGATGGCAAAACAGTACACTTTGCCACCAAATAGGATAAGTATTCACCCACTACTCCTTTACCTTGGACAATATGTACCTGCAAATCAGGGTTGCAGCTATGGTTATAGGCATGGATTCTCAGAATGGCAACATCAGGCTGCTCTAGAAAAATGTTTTCTTAACTCTTACTTCCTGAAGTCACTCCTTAACTTCAGATTCACTGATAATATATTTATCACCTGAACCTATGGAAAAGAATATCATAAAATTCCATCATGACATTAATAACTTACATTCCACTAGAAACTTCAGCCTAGACTTATGTACAGAACAATTTCACTCCCTTGACATAATTATAAAACTAAACAAAGACCCATAACCACACTGATATTTAGAAAAACCACAGATTGTCATTCATACCTACATACATCCAGCTTCTAACACTCAGAATAGCACTTAGACTTATATACTACTTCATAGTGCTTTACAGCACTTTTTGAGTGGTTTGCAAATGTTAGTATATTGCCCCCAATAATCTGTGCCCTCATTTTACCGATCCAGAGGATATAATCTATCATTTACAACCAGGTTTGACACTACAGCTATATTTGTTCTGACCCATTTGACAGAGATACCCAGTTGATGGCATTAAATAAGATATTCAGTAGACTGAACTACTAATCCAAAGAGATCAATAAACAAATTAGTAAAGAGAGAGGACCCAAAACAGATTTATTGAAAGATTTTCCACAGAAACAGAACAAATAAACACTACTGGTTGTCACCTACAGCTCATATCTGAAGCCACTCAAACACATTATTAATAAGCTACAGCCAATATTGGACAGTGACACTACATTTTCTTGGGCATTGAATGACAGGCAAATTCTTGCATATGGACAACCATGCCCCTGAACCAAAAATAAAAGAACTATGATTCCAACATGGGAATTAAACAATGCAACAAACCCAGATGTCATTTCACCCCCACATCAACAGCACTACCACATGCCCCAACGTGATTAGAGATACCTTCATCTGCTTTTCATCCAAAGAGATACCGTATATGCTTCGTCTGCTAGAAATGTCCTTCTGAATTCTGCATAGAAGAAATGGACCCAACATTTGTGCAAAAGAAGTAATTGACACGCATTTAATATCATCACAGAATTTGCACCTCCCAGGATAGTCCGAGTTGGACTTTATAAGTGTCATTAGACAAAAATGGTTGAACTCACATACATTAAAAGGTTTCAGGCAGCTTTAGAAGGTATCAAATACAGAATGGTTTTTAATACACTATAATTGTAGATTGATATGCATCTAAGGTGCATTTGCATATCCAACCTAGTTTCCATTCCTCCTTTGTCTCCCACCCCAATTTAAACCCTACATCAGTCTAGCCACTCTAGGTCTCTGATGAAGTGAGTTGCAGCTCATGAAAGCATTTTAATTAAATTTGTTACTCAGAAAAAATGCTACCCAAGTTTTAGCTACTGCAGACTCACACAGTTCTCCTCCTACAATGTCTATGCTGTCTATACAAGATAGTTTTTGTTTGTTTATTTTTAAATGCTGGGTTCAGTGCTACCTTTTTAAAGAATATGTTTTAAAATATTTAAAGCGGTTTAAAGCTTCTAAATATTGAAGCTTTCCCCAAAGATGTTTCCTTGGCAGCATATGTGTGTCTGGCACCAACTCCTCCTCTGTAATACAGATTATATATTTTATATTACTCTCAGTGAACTGGACACCGGTCAAATTATATTGTTTAGTTGTCACCATTTTCAAGAATCATTGGCCCAACTATGCTAGGATTTATTAACAGTCACTCTTATAATTTTCAAGTGGTTAATGACTTAAGAGAACAACAATAGAGATGCCATTTGTGAATTGTGTTGGAACTCCAAACTCCACTTTGCCCTTCTGTTTTGGTGATTCTAAATTCAGGTCTTTCATCTTTCCTGATAAAGCAGATGTTCTTACCTATCAAAGTTTCATTATGGAAAATTAGAATTCTATGCCTAACTTAATTTTTGGAAGCTACAGTCAAATCAGAAAGTCTCACAGGAAGGCAGTCATGATGATAATACTTTTGAAGAGAAACCTAAGTTTGGAATGGTTATTACAGCAGAAGTAAGAATATGAAGAAGATAAAAATATCTGAGATTCAACCTTATGCTTTCTCAATGGTGAAAATACAATGTATACAACCTGTGGAGTATTGACATAAAGTCTATGGGAGTGCTGCTGCTGCCATAAGCTTTTACACACAGTAGTTTTGACTTCTGCCCATTAAGTAATTATAAAGGAATCTTCCATGAATTGTTAATGGAAAGGATTTATGAGATCTACTATAATAAATTCTACTACGGCTTTGGAGCATCTACTATCATCATCTTGAATCAATTGCCCTTTCAAAAAATTATGTGAGAAATTGTGCAGAAAAAGAACATTTATTTTTGAAAGTTGTGTGCAAAGTAACTAACAGCAATGCTAAAAGGGGGGGGGAAGCTTCTAAGTGAGAAACGTATTTTAAAGCTTACACTACAGAGGTGCCTGGTTTAAAAATATTTCTACAAGCATAAAATACATACATGCTACACACTGCATCCAGAGATCTCAACAGATCATAGGAGGACACTTAATGATGTCCAAACTTGGTATGGTAGCTATTGACAGTAGATTCTGGGTTGCTTTAATTGTTCTAAGCCATAGACAGATGGGGGAGCCCCTTTGAAGACTTTTGATGGATGACAAAGGATTTCAGGAACAGTATGATCTAAATTCATTATATGGGAGGTTAATCTTTGCCATCTTCAGATGCATCTGATCTGGATCAAGAGAGAAAAATTCTGCTAAGCCCTCAGGAAAGGTTTCAAGGTGGGTGCATAAAGTCTATAGGTGAAAGCAGGCTAGACTGATCATAGCCCACTTCCAAAACTTGCACCCTGGTCTGAACTTCTTACTATGGATATCTTTATGCTGAACCCTTGACTCTTTTAGTTTCAGATTTCTTTAAGCCTAACACCATTGCCTAGTTTCATTGCTGAGTTTGCTGATCTTTGTATTGTCACTTGTTTTTTGTTCTGGTCCTGTATTTGCATATTCTGAGTACTTCAAAAGATGACTTGACTAAACCTTCATTCAACACTGTACAACTTTTTCCCCCTGTTGCACATAAATGAAATAAAATAGCACAATCCTTATTCACTTTTGCACCTGGACTACATTGTTAATAATGTCCCAAAGTTGTTTCACTTCTCATCCAAGAAACTTCTTCAAAGAAAAACCAGAAAATCCACTTGCTTCTTGAAAAAGGACCCTTAAGACAACCATGGTCTGGATGACTGAAAATCACCATAGATTCTCCAATGTTCACAACCTTTCCTAGCAGAGCAATATTAAAGCTGGGACCACCAATCCTTCTGACAGTACCATGATACAGCATTCCCTTTAAGATAATGTGTTTTTTATGACTTAGGAAAGCTCTTATTTTTCATCTTGAACTCAACTTGGAAGTCTACTCAAACTCAATTACTGTACTTCACTATTTCTACTACAATATGTGTAAAAAAGGACAACCAGTGAGTCTGTGGAAAACATTGAAATGTTTAGCTGCCGATTTGTTAATATACATATAAAAAATGTTATAATTTGAAGGCTGGGTGGATCCTGATTCATGCTTTTTCAATGACTTTATTGGGTGAGATGTGTACTTTGAAGTAAGCCTTTATTTACAAAGTTGAAAATACAGTTCCTGCTCAACAGCTGATTCATCATAATACCAGTAATTCTTTCAGTTTTGTCACATTATGTGCCCCACTGAAATAGGACATGGCAGAAAAAGAAGCTAGGAAAATAACATGCAAGAGGTGAGGTGAGGTGAAGGGAAGAGAAGAGAAGAGAAAAGTGGATAAAAATAAGTTGTGACTACATTCCACAGCAAAAGAAATAATATCCCTCAAGAAATAAATATGAGGTCAAAATGCTTTCATCTTTATATCTATATCTATATCTATATAAAATATAAAATAATATAAAATATAAAATAATATAAAATAATATAATATATAAAATAAATAATATAAAATATAAAATAATAGAATAGAATAGAAATTTTTATTGGCCAAGTGTGATTGGACACACAAGAAATTTGTCTTTGTTGCATATGCTCTCAGTGTACATAAAAAGACAAGATACATTTGTCAAGAATGATAAGGTGCAACACGTAATGATAGCCATAGAGTACAATTAAGCAATCAGGATACAATATCAATAAGAAGTCATAGGATACAAGCAATAAGTTATAGTTCTGCAGTCATAAGTGGGAGGAGATGGGTGATAGGAATGATGAGAAGATTAATAGTAACAGTAATGTAGTCTTAGTAAATAGTCTGACAGTGGTGAGGGAATTATTTGTTTAGCAGAGTGATGGCGTTCGGGGAATAACTGTTCTTGTGTCTAGTTGTCTTGGTTTGCAGTGCTAGGGCATACAAAACCTTTGCTAGACCAATTCTTGAATACAGCTCATCTGTCTGGAACCCACACTGCGTATCAGACATTAATACAATCGAACGAGTCCAGAGATATTTCACAAGAGTCCTCCACTCCTCTACTTGCAACAGAATACTTTATGCCACAAGACTTGAAATTTTGGGCGTAGACAATTAAAACTTCGCCATCTTCGATGCGACCTAAGGGTAGTACATAAAATTATCTGCTACAATTTCCTACCTGTCAATGAATACTTCAGCTTCAACAATTCACGAGCACAGAATAAATACAAACTTATGGTAAACCACTCCAAACCTGATTGCAGGAAATACGGCTTCAGTAATAGAATTGTCAATGCCTGGAATGCACTACCTGACACTGTGGTTTCTTCCCCAAACTCCTCAAACTTTAACCTTAGACTGTCTACCGTCAACCTCACCCCATTCCTAAGAGGTCTTTAAGGGGCGTGCATAAGCGCACCATCATGCCTATTGTCCCTGTCCTAATATTCCCTTTTATTTGTATCCATTTCACGTATCCATTTCATGTATTTATAATCATGTTTAAAGTTATATCTGTTATCTAATACATGCTTGATGAATTAAAATAAATAAAAATAAAATGTTTTCTCTTACTTCTGCTAAATATAAAATACCTTTCCCAGAAATATCCAGCAGGTATCTACCTATTCTTTTATCTTTTACACAGAAAAAAGGGAACAATTTAATCAAGCTTTTGGCAATCAAACATATGTTTCCATTATTATGGTTGGTCACAAGTGAACCAGATGTTTAGACTGGATTAAGAATTTTTATCTACCTATCCCAGGCCTTATCCGAGGACCTGGGATAGGCAGATGTTGTTTGATGGTGTTAAAGCTATCCTTGCAGGATGTAACCTGTTCGAAGTCAAGCTGCCTTTTGTAATTGAGTAATGCTGATTTTCTCAATGCCAATGGTGTTCAAGTGGCGCTCCAGATGCTTTCGGATTGTACCCTAGACACCAATTACTATTGATACTACCCTTGCTTTCTTTTGTCATAGCAATAGCACTTAGACTTATATATCGCTTCATAGTGCTTTACAGCTCTCTCTAAATGGTTTACAGAGACAGCCTATTGCCCCCAACAATCTGGGCCTCCATTTTATCCATCTCAGTATGATGGAAGGCTGAGTTAACCTTGAGCCGGTGAAAATCAAACTGCTGGTAGTTGGCAGAACTAGCCTGCAATACTGCATTCTAACTACTGCGCCATCAGACATCTTACTGTTTGTCGGTCTTTGTAATTTATTATTTTCTCCAGTTCTTTTTCTTCTATTCCGCTCTCTCCAGTACTGCCATATCCACTATCCAGACTTTTTTTTTTTGGTCTTTCTTATCAACAACTGTTAAGTGGTGCAGTGGTTAGAGTGCAGGACTGCAGGCTGCTTCTGCTGACTGACTGCAGTTTGGCAGTTCAAATCTCACCAGGCTCAAGATTGATTCAGCCTTCCATCCTTCCGAGGTGGGTAAAATGATGACCCAGATTGTTGGGGGCAATATGCTGACTCTCTAAACCGCATAGAGAGGGCTGTAAAAGCACTGCGAAGAGGTATATACCGTAGGTCTAAGTGCTATTGCTATTATGTCACACA
Organism: Pseudoxenodon macrops; assembly: GCA_032467955.1. NCBI lineage: Eukaryota > Metazoa > Chordata > Lepidosauria > Squamata > Pseudoxenodontidae > Pseudoxenodon > Pseudoxenodon macrops. The sequence continues at coordinate 9,626 of JANHFT010005536.1, forward strand.
TTTACTGACTTCAAATTAGTGTTGACTCCTGGATGACTGCCTGAACTAGTCCCTGCAGTTTTACAGTAAGGCCCTTTGAAAGTTCAATATAAGAAAACCTAAAAGCCTACAAGAGCAATTCTTTGTGCAGACTGCTGGGCATCATACATTTTCCAGGCAGCAGAATACTAGTCCTGATTGGGCTTGTGTGATTTTGCTTTCTACCAAACAATCCTTATTTAGCCAAGTTGACAATCAAGAGCATTTTTTTGTTTCCCTAATAGTCCCAAGCAGAGAGGACTAGGCAGGCTGTTTCCTGAAAAATACATTTTATGTATGAGTTGATTTTTCTTATGATTTATAAGGCTGCCTAATCATAAATGACTCAAGCAGCAAAACAGATTTAAAAAGATCCAAATGCAATAACTGAAACAATAACTAAATAACAATAAATAACAATAAAATCTCCAGGGATTTTATTCTCCTTGCTGTGGTTCTATAAGCAATCTTTCAAAACAAAAAGGATTGACTAGACAGAAATAATGGGACATTGTGGTTTTAAACTCATTAAACGGGGAAAATCTGTACAACCTAAGAATTACCATAAAACTCCACAAGAAAAAAGGCCTCCATTCACTTAAGACTTACATTTTCTTTTTGTAAATGTTTTTGTAAATGTTTAGCTTTACCACTTTGATGATTAAAGGATTCCTATCATAAGTCTATTTGCTGAATTTGAATATGACATAATTTTTCACATTTTTAAAAATGCTTGAAACAATTAAAGAATTCTGCCAGAACAGTCTGTGCGGGCAGGGACAATGAGGACAATGGCTTCTAAAGGGTTAGGCTTATGCCAATTAAGATCCATTTGTTGTATTGCTGGACTGAGACAGCGCTTTATTCCTGCTGCCAGGAGAGTCTAAAGATTACTTTGGATGGAAATCAACAGCATCTGACTCATCAATACTTTTTCCGAAGAATTTGAACAAAGCAAATAGGGTACCTATTTTTTTAAATTGAAACATTTTAAACCAAAGTGGAATAAGCATCTCAAAAGAAAACAACCTAAAGCAAGCTAATTGAGGAATTCAATGTAACTATTTAAACAGAGATTGAAAGAATAGAGAACATTTTTATTCCACTCGATAAACACTTGAACGAACCCCCATTTATTTCATCTATCTATCCCATCCATCCACACACATGCACCCCAGCCTTCCTTTCAGATAATCTGCACATATATTGCAAGGTACCAAACATTAAACTGAGTATCTGCCTATGCATTAGGAATTCACCACGCACAAATGTTGGAAAGGGAGGCAGCAATGAACTCATGTTGAAAACTACCAAAGTTTGTGAAATCCAGGACATTTTTTTTTAATGAGGAAATAAAAAGGGAGGATACACATTGGTAGGCTATGTTGTAATATCCCATGGGATCAGTGAGTCAGAGTATAATAGACTGCAATAAAAATGTAAAAGGAAAACCCTTCTCCTAAGGTTTAATAATTCATATATAGTAACATGGATCTTTATTATACAGGTAAAACAAACACAATCAGAATAAAGTCTACAAAATGTATAAAACAAAATGTGTTATATCTAGAAAATATTTTCAGAAAATCAATTTCTATAGGGTTCTTCACTTCTGAGAATATCTTTACAGAAAAACCAATTATCCATTACATTAAATGTTTTCTGATTTTAGAAATTTTGGATCTAAATATAACTTATTTTCCAAAGCCCCAGAGGGCAAGACAATAATGAAACTACCATAATCGAGGAGAGAAGCAACCTGGAATTAAGGGGAAACATCCCAACATTGAGAAAAATTAACCAGTGCAACAGCTTGCCTTCACGTTGTGGGAGTTGCATCATTCGAAGTTTTTAAGAAGAGACTGGATAGCCACTTATCTGAAATGTTATAGGGTCGTGATGGCGCATCTATGGCACCATATCTGCCAGCACGGGAGCCATTGCCGTAGATCAGCTCCAGTGTGCATGTGCATGCTGGCCAGCTGAATTTCGGCTGGCCACACCCCCTCTCCTCCCAGAAGTCTCCACACAGCCCATTTTGAGGTAAGTAAAGGGCTCACGTGGAGGTTCTGGGAGGGCATTTCTGGCCTCCAGGAAAGCCTCTGGAGCCTGGGGAGGGCGAAAAACCCACTGTGCCATTGCTTGCCAAAAGCAGGGTGAATGGGGGGGGTCGCATGCGTGGGGCGCATTGAATTATGGACGTGGTCGTGGACATGCACACACACGACCCCCTGTGCTCACCCCGCTTTTGGCACACAACAGCAAAAATGTTAGCCATCACTGGTTCTCCTGCTTGAGCAGAGGGTTGGACTAGAAGACCTCCAAGGTCCCTTCCAGTTCTACTCTGAATTGAATAGAAAGCAGTAGTTTATATAAATAGGATTGTGTGACAAAAAGTAAACTTTTCAGAGGAGAATATTCTTCTGTATTATATGTCAAGTACAATACATGGAACTTAACAATGAGACAATGTAAATTAAGATTCTTTGTGCCATTATTATGACTAAAAGAGTAATATTGTAGTGTTGGGGGAAAAAAATGTATGACTCCATTTATTCAATGGATCAAAGACCTGATTGCATTTGCCACCCATACATTATTTATTCAATTTTTATAGCTGCCCACCTCAGTCAATGACTCTGGGTGAATTATAATTCAAAACCATGTAGTCCAATTCAAACAATAAAATGTTTTAAACCAATAAAAACTATTTAATTGCATCTGAAAGCATACCAGTAACCCATGTAGCTCATGCAGTAGTGAAATTACATATGCCGTGTATTTGGCGCCATTTACTACCTGCCAGCTTCATTGTGTACCAGTTGAAGTTTCCAAATGCTTTTCAGGGGGAGCTCGGAGTACAGCATCGTGCAGTACCCTAAACAAGAGGTTATAAGGGCATGAGTGATTGCGAGCAGGGTCTCCCGGTTTAGGAATGGGTGCAACTGGCGCACCACCCAAAGGTGTGTAAAGGCTCTTCGAGACATGGCTGCTACCTGCTCTTCAAGCAGGACCTGCAAGTCTAGGAAGACCCCTAGATTGCTCATGTGTTTGTCTGAGACCCCAACCAGAAACAAAGATGGAAAAAACTTGTCTCTGGAGGGTCCAAATAACCATAGCCACTCTGTCTTGCTAGGGTTCAGTCAGATCCTGCTTCAGCCCATCCAATCCCCAATAGCCTCCAGACACAGGGGTAGAACATCCACGACATGTATTACTTAAATATGAGCCAGCAGTGTGTGGCAGCAGCCAAAAAAGCTAATGCAATCCTTGGTTGCATAAACAGAGGCACAGAGTCAAGATCATGTGAAGTATTACTACCACTTTATAAAACCTCAGTAAGACCACATCTGGATTACAACATCCAGGTTTGGTCACCACATTATTAAAAAGATATTGAGACTTGGGGAAAAGTGCAGAGAAGAGCAAGTAAGATGATTAAGGGTTTGGAGACTAAAACATAAGAAGAATGGTTGCAGAAATTGGTTACGGCTACTCTAGAGAAAAGAAGTACTAGGGTGACATGATAGCAGTGTTTCAGTATTTGAGGGGCTGCCACAAAGAAGAGGGGGTCTACTTATTTGCCATAGCACCAGAAAGGAAGACAAGAAACAATGGATGGAAACTAATCAGGAAGAGAAGCAACCTGGAGTTAAGGAGCTTGCCTTCAGAGTGCTTTGTGGGTGCTTTATCACTTGAGCTTTTTAAGAAGAGACTGGACAGCCAATTGTCTGAAATGGCATAGAGTCTCCTACTTGAGCAATAGAGTTGAGCAATAGATACCTCCCAACTCTATTCTGTAACTAAGCATCACTTAAGGGGCCTGGGATAGATATATAAAGCTGGGTGTCATCTGCATACTGATGATATCTCACCCACGAACTAACAAATCACCTCATTCAGTGGCTTCGTGTAAATATTAATAGAAGAGGAGAGAGAACCAAAACCTTGAGGCATCCTACACAGTAGGGGCCGGGGGCTGGATCTCTTTCCCGCTATCAACAACAACTGGAACCGGTCTGGAGAAAAGAGGAAAATCAGCATAATACAGTACTACATAATACACCCAATTCCCAAAACCGGCCCAGAAGGATACCATGATAAATGGTATCAAACACTGCTGAGTGGTCAAGAAGAGCCAGGATGGGTGCCGCTCGTGCCAGAGGTCATCCATGAGTGTGATCAGTGCTGTCTCAGTCCCAAACCCAGGTCTGAACCCCAACTGAAAGAAGGCTAGGTAATCTGCTTCATCCAAAGTTCTCTGAGGGGGCTAGGCAACCATTCTCTTCACCACTAGAAAGGGAAGATTGGAGATTGAACGAAAGCTTGTATAGACAAGTATAATGAAAAATGGGAATTATTTATACAGAATACAGTATGTTAAAAAGATAATATCACAAATGTATTAGAAATATATGCATACTTGAATAATATTTGCATTAGATAAGTATATAGAAAATTGTAGCTGTTCTTGTCTTTTCTTTATGAAAATTTGGTGGGATGAAACCCACAAATGGAATATACAGCTAGAGGGATTTAAAAAGAGGTGGAGTTGCATTATATATAAAAAATAACTACATTTCTACAGAAATAGAGCAGAACAATGATGAAAACCATCTTAAATGCATTTGGGTCAATATAAAAGGGGGAGGGAAATGACAGTGCCATAGGGGTATACTATAGGCCACCCAACCAAATAGAGGAAATAGATGAACTTTTTGCTAGTCAGTTAACTAAGGTATGTAGGAAGCACATCACAATAGCAATGGAGGACTTTTTAGCTATCCCAACATCAACTGGGAGACAAATTCTGCACCAAATGATCAAACAGGTTCCTGACAAACCTGGACAACCATTTGTCTGAAATGATATAGGGCTTCCTGCCTGAGCAGGGGGTTGGGCTAGAAGACTTCAAAGCCCCTTCCAACTCTGTTATTCTTCCTCCTATTTCTTTTATTATTATTTTTGTTAAAGCATTTTAATGTCTTTTCCCCCCTTTTCTGACAATGTATCTATCACCGTCCTATTATTTTTGTGTGTTGTTTTCTTTTTTATTATTAATTAAGAAGCAATAAAAATAAACTAAATGTACTAATGGTCCAGAGTTAAGGAAGCTTTCTAGATAAGGAACAATGGAATTGATTTGGAAAATGTAACTAAAGATCAGGATAGTGAACAGGAAATGTATGAAATAGGAGAACTACATGGAAAACGAGGGGGGGAAACAGAGGAAAACAATGATTAGTGCTATGTTTGGAAGCATTAAGTTGGTGGAAAAGAGAAAAAAAAATAGTGCCTAGATGGGAAGCTAAGTGGCATCAGAATCTATAAGCAAATGTCCATGAAACAAATACCGTATTTTTCGGACTATAAGACGCACCTGAATATAAGACGCACCTGAGTTTTTGGGGAGGAAAATAGGGGA
>JANHFT010005536.1:33173-46263 GCA_032467955.1 Pseudoxenodon macrops
TAGGACAGGGACAGTAGACATGCTCCTTACAGACCTTTTAGCAATGGGGTGAGTTCAACGGTAGACAGTCTAAGGTTAAAGTTTTGGGGGTTTGAAGAAGAAACTACAGAGTCAGGTAATTTATTCTAGGCATTGACCACTCTGTTGCTGAAGTCGTATTTTTTGCAATCAAGTTTGGAGCAGTTTACGTTACGTTTGTATCTATTTTGCACTCCTGTATTGTTGAAGTAGTCATTGAGAGGTAGGACATTGTAGCAGATAATTTTATGCACTACACTTAGGTCAGATCAGATTTAAAAGCACATCATTGGTTTTAGAGAAAAGGTTCATGTAGAACTTTTCAAACTTGGCATTTTTAATACCTGTGGACGTCAATTCCCAGAGTAACCCAGCCAAGAGCAACTAACTGCGTAATTCCAGGAGTTGAAGTCCACACATCTTAACATTGCCAAGTTTGAAAAACATTGATGTAGAAGGAAAAGGAGAAAAAAAGTTGTAAAGCAAGCATGGTGGCTCTCAGCTAAATAGATTATTAATGCTGCCATTAACAAAAAATGACAATCTGCTTGCCTTGCTTTCCTCTTTTTTGTCTATGAAGAGAGAACAGCTATTTGTGCAAGAAGGTGAGTATTATAATTATTCAGCAAAAGTCATTCCTATATAAACTTCTGAAACTTTTAAAATAAAAGCCAGTGTACAAAGCTCACTCATATTTTTAAGTAAATGTCATCTAAGAATTATTTCCTAGGCACTTACTAGGCTTTCTGGTTCAAATTATCCTTATGAGAGAAAATAGATCCTCTTTTTCCTTTCCATGTGCCTCATTTTTTCAAAATATATCTTTCAGTTTATTTTTCCCTTTAAAATCTCTTTGATTAATATTGTCTCTCTACTTGCCTATGAAATATTTTCACTATTATTTTATATGATGTTTTACTTGCTGTTTCTAAAGATAGAAATCTGGAGTAATATTGGCGATACCAATATTAGTGGGCAGGAACTGGGAAAGAGTCTCTTAATGCTGGATTATTCCAGATGGCTAATGACTTAATTAAATGGAGATATATGGAAGTATATTGTCTCATGGTGCATGAACAATATAGGGAGTAATAACCAATCTGTTAATTCTGATAAAAAATTTACAGTCTTCTTCGAGGAGAGCTTGAATCCTGGTGACATCATGACACATCTGTGTAGTTTTCTTGGCTGCAATATGGAAATGATTGCTATCGCCTTCTTCTGAGAAGGGAATGTTAAAATTGTTAATCTAATCAACAAAAGCTGTAAAAGCTGGATGTAGCGCTCAATCTAAATAGTTCCAGAACTTTACCACTGAAATAAATATTTAGCGTCTTTATGTTGAAGGAGCTGTTCTTCTGATAGGATGAGTTTCATGCCTCATGGCACAAATGTTATGAGGTTTCAGTCAATAATCAAAGAATAGCTTGACATTTTCAGAGTGAAAAGACATTGCATTACTTTTTTTTTACTGACATGTTTATGATGAAACAAAACTTTTATTTCTCAGACAGAAAGAGCAAGTGGAGACAAGGCAAATCATCACAACACAGCATAATGAAAAGTATTACAAAATGAAATATAAGGTAAATGGATTCCTGCTGTGAAAAGTTATATACTTTGGGCATGATCAGGTTACTTTATTTAAATTACTGCAAACTGTATATACTAGTATATTTGGTGAATATAATTTTAAAGACTGACATTCCATCAGGATTAACCATGCTTATAAAATGACCCAATCATCCAGCCAATCCACCTCCCTTAGTGGTAGAACATAAAAAGTTAAAAAAAAAAGATTAATACAGTGAAGTATTCATTACAATAACTGGCCATGTTGTATAAATACCCAAATTATTATCATTCTGTTTATCTATTAAAAAGTAAGCCAAAGCCCATGTTTAGAAAGTATAAGAGAATCAACAGACTCTCCCTTCTACTACTGCTATTCTAATTTCTTAATGTCAACTTGCTAAGCTTACCTGACCTGCTCCTGAGTTGGGGCTCCTGCTTTTATTAGGGCATTGGTCAGAACCCAGATATTTAATATTAATAATAAATCATTTGTTGTGGTTCACCGGCAGCCTGCGAAGCTGGCAGACAAGTCAGACAGCAGAGAGGACAGCTCTGGAGTCTAGGGAAGGCTCGGATGGGGTCTCTGCATCAGAGATAGAGATGGGGCCAGGGCCATCTGGGAGTTGTGTGCCGGAGCTTACGGGGACTGATAGCAGCGATGCAGAGGGACAGGACTGCTAGTTCCTAATGTGCGGATGCACAGAGCTTCTAGAAGACAAGAGCAGTTGCAAAGGAAAAAGGCTACTTGGGAGTAAGGCTGGGAGGGGTTGGACCCTCCCAGAAGACTTAAAAGAAGAGCTACCGTATGTATGAGTTGCAAGAAGCAACTCATTCGGTACTCGTTTGAAATTATCTCACAGCTCCACGTGTGACTCTGGATTCTGGTTTGGTTTTGTATTCTCTTGTTTAGGTTTCAACTTTGTTTACCATTGCCCTACGGACTTATCTTGAAGGACTTATCTTGAAAGACTTTGTCAGAGTTGCATAGGACTAATTGAGATAACTCTGACCGTAAATAAAACAGAGGTTTTTGAAACACCTTGGTGTTTTGTTTGCCTTGGTGTAATCAAGAAGCCTAGGTCAGAACATCATTCAAAACTTTGTTTTGAAAAAATGGCATACACTTTTTAAAAATAAGGCAAACACCTTTACAATGGAAGTTGTACCATTCTTTCTCTTTTTATTTATTTTATAATTTTATAATGATGTACAAGCAAATTTGGATTGAGCATGTATTGCTAGAAAGTGAAGTCCTTAACACTTCTCTCTACTTCAGGCATTTTTTTTCCAGTTAAATCTTCCTAACCCCAAAGGTATTATTTCTTCTTACAGGGCATATAGCAGCTCTGTATATTTATATGTGACCATGTTTTGAGGAGGAAATGCCTGTCGTTTTAGTGGGCTGATGTTTTCCCTTCAAAGTTGCTGATTAATGAGCTCAAAGTATCTCCATTTGGTTGGTGCCATAATGCATACAATAAACACAGGCAGTAGAGCTGTGATCGTTGGCCCGGCCTATATCTTGTGACATCTGTTGGCCCTACTTCCATATCACTGCAGTTAAATCAACACTATCCTCTAAATGACATGCACGTCAAAGTTAGCAACTTTTCATCCTGTTCCTACAAGGATCAGCCTGTGGAAGAACACTTGCACACAGATAGATAAATATAGGGGCGAACTTAATGAGGGCTGGAATCATTAGTGAGTGGATGTAAACTCTCCTGTTTGAAGAATTTAGTTTATGAATGGCAATGCAAATTGTTGATTTTCCATACTCTTTCATAGTTATTGAGCTATTGATCTTTCCTGTGCATTGTCTATGACCTTTATGAAATTCTTTGGAATCTGAAATGTGGGGGTCAAGATCTTAATCTGCAGTTTTTATATATACTTGCAGAATTATAACTTACACCCACATGTCCCATGTAATCCTTTGGCACATGAAACCGCCTCATAAGGAACCACTTTGTGCAGCATTTGCCCTAGAAAACGTAAGAAGTAACATGCTATTATTTGAAACAATATGATCTCAACATAATGAAAGTAATGAACATGAGCACTGGCCTCTCTGAAGATAATTAGAGAACAGAGTTTACTGTTTATTATTTCATTTACTCAGAGTAACTATTTATCTTCTACACAGAGGCTAGTCCAGCAAAATCTAAATTACTGTTCTTTTTAGCACCAAATGTCAGTTCACACTTTATTCTTTCTTTTATGCAGCTTTGTTTAGATAAAATAGTCCAGAGTCGACCTATTTGGAATTATAAAATGGACATAGATAAAAATACATCTGCTGTGTTAAGAAGAGGCTTAGAATGTATTGTCCCCCAACACCCATCAGTCATCGCTGAGAATAGTTAAAAAGGAAATGTAATATAATCCTTTAGAAATTAAATATAGCTGCAAATTATGCAGACTATGTTTAGAAATTTAATTGATGGCATCAATTATTGTAGCAAGATTTGGACAGAAGCTGATTATGTGAAGTGGTGAAATTATCCTGGTTATTTTCTTCTCCTTTATAGGCGAAGTCCTAAGTAGACGATGCTAACAATATTAACATTTTGTATGCTAGTCTCATGTTTTCTTTCTGTGGTTGTTTTCCTCTTTTTTATTTATAAAAAGAAAAATACACCACACGCACAAACACACGCACACACACACACATACACGAAGGTGAGCAGTCAATACAACTTTTTCTGTTTCTAATTAATAGAAAATGGCTTGTGTATGAGACGAAGTAAAATACTGGGTGATTTTGCATGATAGCAAAGGCAGGTATGAATGGAGCCATGTTATTGCAGTGCTAATGAGTTTACACGGGTAAACAATAGATACAAACTCAAGGTAAACTGCTCCAAACTCGATTGCAGAAAATACGACTTCAGCAATAGAGTGGTCAATGCCTGGAATGCTCTACCTAACTCCGTTGTTACGTCCTCAAACCCCCATAGCTTCAACCTTAAACTGTCTACCATGGACCTCACACCATTCCTAAGAGGTCTGTAGGGGGCATGCATAAGCGCACCAGCTTTCCCTGTCCTATTGTCTCCATTTATTTGTACTTATTTCCTGTGCTCATGTCCATATTTATTCTTATACCTGTTATCTCATACATATTTGACAAACTAAATAAAATAAATAAATAATAAAAATAGTGAGCAGGTACCCAGGAGGTCTACCAAGTAGCTGCCAATATGTGGCTTACAAGTGGTGTTTTTCTGGCACCTTATCCTGGTTGATGTCTTAATTTCTCTCTCACAAAAAAATAATAATATGTCATTAGAAAAGAATATATCCAAAGAGTGAGTAAAGGACAAAAGACAAAATTAAATGATGAAAACAGCCATCAATACCTGGACTATACCTGAGATACGATAAATTACTGGAATTATTAACTAGACATAAGCTGAATTGGAAAGGTTGGACTGAGAAACAAGAAAGCTAATGACTCTTCAGTGTGCACTACATCCATGTAGTAACAACGATAGATTATATTTGCCCCTCAGAAATTGAGGCAGAAGTTTACTTTAAATCAAACAAGCTTGATTATATAAAAGATAGCCAAGAAGAAGCATTGATGCATCTTGAAAATTGGAACTTACTTAATGTGCAAGAAACAAAACATGAATATTGAAATAATGTAATAAAACCAAGAACAGAATGCTGGCAAGAAAAGGCATTATATGGTCAATTTCTACAAGATCAAGGGAAAAGTGGATAAAGATGCAATTTGGCAATGGCTTACAACTGGATCATTAAAAAAGGAAACTGAAAGCTTGATTTTGGCTATTCAAGAACAAGCTATTTGAACTAATACAATCAAGGCCAGAATTGGAAAAAAAAGAATTATCAAAGTGCAGATTGTGCAAAAAGGTACAGGGAAAAAAAAAGATCATACAAGATTGCACAAACTGATTATAAGCAACATAACACAGTCACCAAAATGATTCACTGAAACCTCCACAAAAATTGTCATGTGCCAGTAATAAACAATTATTGGAACATTGAAAAAGTAATTAAAATGACTAATTGCAGATTTCCAAATAAAATCTGATAAAGCCTTGGCTCATAAAGGACCAGATTTTAACTGTAATTGAACAGAAATAAGTGTTGATAATTGATGTGGTAATACCATGACAGCAGAATAGAAGAATTGGAGAAGATTATTAAGGACCAAGATCTGAACATCAAAATTGAAAGATTATGGCATAAACTGGCTATGGTGATCCCAGTGATTATGGGAACACTGAGTGCCATACCTGCCCCCACAAAAAAAATCTTGAATGCTACTTAGAAAATCTGCAAATTGACAAATTTTTCATATGCCAACTACAAAAGGCCACAGTGCTTGGATCTGCAGATATACTACGCCTGCACATCCATAGCCTTCTTGGGAAGGACTCAGTGTATGTGAAAGTCAATACTAACAAAAAAAAAACTCTGAAAAACTATGATTTCATATTTTTGTGTATGTAATAATGAGCACCTTGAATGCAATCCCACAACATCTGAAGCACCACTTGAATACTATCACCATTGACAAAATCAGGATCAATCAATTGCAAAAGGCTGCCTTACTTGGAACAATTTACATCCTGTGACAACACTTTAACACCATCAAACAGCATCTGCCCATCTCAGGTCCATGGAAAGGACTCAACAGCTAGATAAAGATGTCAAACCCACCCTAAACATCTGGCTGACTGTGTACTCATCTGTAATAATAATAAAAAAATATACTTATCTCAATGACAATTAATATCCTCAGGATCATGGCATACTACTGAATAATCTTCTTTCTGTACCTTAGGATCTTTTTAGTAAGATAATAAAATATGAAGCTTGTCAAATATCATCTTTTCCCTCAGCTATTCCAGCTTTAGAGAAATCATCTGCTTTCAAGCATTTTGCCAAGATGGTGCTTTAGATGATCTTCTTGTTGGGATTATTTCTATCTTTTAAGCTCTGGATTGTGACAGTAATCAGTTCATTCCTAATACTGAAGAACTTCTCCAACTTCCCTTCAGTTTGAAATAGTAAGCCTTTTTCCCCCCCAAGACAAGCCATGGATAGAAGTAGAAACACGCCTTTGCTTTAAATTGATTGTTTTTTTATATGAATTTCAATGGACACACTGCAAGAAGAGAATGAACACTGTTTGATATTCTTTTATGAACAATATAAGAATAATTTGCTACTGCTGAAAAATGTCAGCTTTGAAAAGGCTTATGTGACAGGAAGGATGGGCTAATATATTCTAAGCTACTTCATTTTTCCTGGTTTGGCATGTTTAATTTCCCAAGCATTAGTGCAGCAATGTTTGATGGAAAGGAAAAAGTGCAGCAATGAGAAGCATACAAAGTGTTCAAATAAAAGCACCGTTATCTATAAACACCTGGATTAAAACTATAAACTGTTTATATATATATATTGAGGGGAATTGAGGGGATGCAGAATCAAACAACACAGACAAATATCTCAGAATCCTGATCAGACAGAATTTACAGAGGATCTTTGTACTCCCTACCAGGATATTTTTCCAGAATGGCATAGATGGATGCCATCTGGGATTTCCTGTACAGAGAGCAACCAATGTTTTTCTGACTGTTTTCGGAATGTTTTTATTATATATCCCCACAGGAGTGAAAAAGATATTGTGTCTAACGGGTATGTTGAAGGTGCACCAAAATTCAAAACTGGAATGGAGAAAAAAGCCATTCTTTTTAAAGTCCAGAGACAGTGGGACATAGGTTTAGATTGGTTTGAAAATCAATATCCCAGGCATATTGCTTAGGATGACTCCTGGCCTTTTCAGACCCAAATTGGTAAAAGGTCTCCAAAGACAGACATGATAAGTGAACTTTGCTATTAGCTATTTTTACCTGAATTGATCTAAAAAGGTCTCTGAGGACCAGTGAGGTCAAATTCACAGGAAAAAAAGTTAACCAGAAATAACAATAACAATAATACCTTGCAGAAATGGATGCAGAGGTTCACTTCAAGTCAAATAAAATGCTGATTTGAAATCCACGAAAGCTGCAAAAAGAGAGCCTTTGGGTAGTACTATTTTTCAGTAAATAGTGAAAGATCGAACAATGGTCCAAGATTGAACAGTTTCCTCTGAATGCTGATTGCTCCCTAGCAAGCATATTTTCACTTGGGACCCAGTCCAATATTTTTAAATAAATGTAATTTGCATTATAGCTTGCTTGTTGTATTAAACAACCGGTAGGCCTGTAACCAGCAGGGTCAAGTCTGCTTCCTTTCTTCTAACAGAAAAAAGGATGACAAAGACTTGATTCCAGATGGAAAATATGGTGTGCTGCTAAAAATAAATAAAGCAGCCAGCACTGTGGCCCACTAATCTTTATTTTCCTGTAGTAATTCTAGATGGGTGAAATCGCTTCCAGGATTTTTCCAAGATTTTAATTGTATGATGAGTTACTTAACCTTGTCTATAGACTTAGGTGGCCAAACAGGATGGTTGAAAATTATCAACAATGTATATGTTGAAAATGCTGGAAAATAATTCTACCAAATATCTGCACATATTTGGCAGAAAGGAGCAAAACGCCTAGCTATAAGAGCGCAGTTAACTAGGCAGCTTTTAAACTTAGCTGTTGCTACTAACCTCTCACAATAATCTCTACTTCCTGTTTCTTACATTTTAAAAGATTTTGATAGATTATTTTAGGGTCTCTGAATGATAGAATGGGACCTATTGAGTTGTCACAATGAAAGGCATACACTGCAGTGAGAAGGACCTTTTGCTTTATAATAATCTTTATCAAACCAAGTTTTGGATCTCTTATGAAAGGGGGCTTGAACAAATCGATGACAATCTAGATAGTGGAACCTGGAGAATGTGAATGATAGACTTGTAAAGTGATAACAAGTTCAGAGAGCAGTGCTAAACAAAATTGGGAGTGAGGAAGGAAGGAAGGATTCAACAGAGCAGATCAGTTTTTTGATGGTCTGGAAACCATTTATTCCAAATGCAGGCTTTTATTGTGGGCCTAAGAGGACAATGATCTACAATTGGAAACTTAGAACTTAGTTTAGGATTCAGCCAGCAGATTAATCAAAAATTGTCACTATCAGGGCAATTTCTGGTATAAGAATGGGTTATTAGATGAACATAAATATGTGGAACCATAATTTAATAGTCCATACTGGCTTCTTAGCAACCCCCCAAAAGATACTTTAAATCTCCCCATGCCGACCCATATAATAAAATCAAATTCAAATGCCTCTTTGTATGAATCATTTCAATTTCAGAACTGATAGCCTGCAAACATAGCAACAGCATATCTTCTCAGGCTTCTCATAAGAAAAATATTAGAACAGGAAGAATATGATGGGAAACAAAGGAAGGATATAGAGAATGATTTGAGAATGATTTGTATTAGCTACTAAAGTAATTATCAACTTGCTTTTCAGATTTTGTTCTCTTTACTAAGTCTTTTATTCAGCATAAAAAAATGTTGTGGTAGTGTCTGGGAAATATTTGACTTGTCTTTAATGTGTACAAGTTTCAACAAATTAGGCACATGTAACAAGATACTATAAGAGAAGTTAAGACAGCATAATAAAAGGCAATTCCATTCAAGTTTTATAAGTTCTACATTTTTTGCGATGCCTTCAAAGGACCTCTATAATTTTTACAATTATAGTTGGCTACCTATCAAATGTGCCATGTATGCCAATGGCATCTATGGGGACAGATTTATCAGGTGTTAATAGCCAAACTCAACACTTAGGGAAAAGGGCTAGGATGCTACCTTTGTGATTTCAGTGCCAAGGTGTCAGAATTGGAGCTATAACAGCTAAGTTCCCCAAGCCCCCCCCCCCAGTTTTGAGAACCTAATATTTGGATCTGGATGAGTAATTTTCTTGTTTTGATTTCTTCACTTCATGACTCATTGAAATTCTATTAATGATAGAATTGCTATTCTATTCTCATCAAAGCAACATTAACAAGATCTGTCTTTTCAGATGCAAATAATTCTCCCCACTGTCTCCTATTGCTGCAGAAGAAAAGATTTTAGGATGTTCTTGTTGCAGAGATGAAATAATCTTACATTAGAGGATGTCGTATTTTTTGTGATTAAAAAAAAATCTCTACAACTACTGAAGTATCTTCAACAGCTTTCATTACAAGAATTCTATACCTCATAATGATAAACTTTTCTTTTCCATGAAAATTATGTAGAGGGAAATTGTGTCTGGTTCAAAACTATCTTGATTTCCTATCTTAAAATAGTAAGGTAATATAAGTAATTACACCTGGTCACCATGAGCTACACTATATTATTCTAAAAAAATGCAGTTAATCATAAATCTAATGTGTGTGCATTCAACTTATGGCAGCTAATTATTCTAATATTCCTGCCAACTATTTTCCCCATAACAACAACCTGTAAGGCGGGCTGGGCGGAAAGACTGAGTGACTCAAAGCCACCCTGCTAAATTTCATACCTAAAGGAGGCTTCAAACTCAATACTTTCCTGGTTTCTAGGCCAGCAACTTCACCACTACACCAAACTGGTTCTCAAATTAATCAAGGATGCAAGAGACAAAAACCTTTCTTCATAACTAAGGCATTTGAGAGACTATAAGATCCAAATTGCAACAAAGGTTTAGAGCATTTTATATTTCTTTCATACTATTTATTATTCTGGATTTTTATCCCTATTAATAGATATATAAAAAGCATATAGTATGAGAAAGCAATTCTTAGGTTGTCAAGCCCATCAAGATAAAATTATGAACAAGGAAGAAAAGGAAGATTTTAGTACTCATTTGCAACAGGAAGGCCAAGGAACTTAGCAATTTGCTGACACAGCAGCAATAGCAGCTTACATAGAGGGAGGCATCAGCTGGACTACCCCACTTCTATCTGGGTGCAGAAGATGCCTTTCTTTTCTACTTTACGGTATACTCATACTGTATATCTCAGCCTCTGCTTAGGTTATATAGGCTGCCCGATTAGCTTCTGGTTACAGCTTCTAAAATAAGTAACTTGATACAAACAATTGAAAGCAAGGAGGATGTGTACCAACTTTCTTGCTGCTAAATTCTTAATAAGTATTAACAATTGATATTATTAAAAGTAAAGGTTCTCACGCACATGCATGCTAGTCATTCCTGACTCTGTTCTTAAGCTGAAGAACCAGCGCGGTCCAAAGACATCTCCATGGTCATGTAGCTGGCATGACTTAATGCAGAAGGCGGACAGAGAGCTGTTACCTTCCCACCAAAGTGGTTCCTATTTTTCTACTTGCATTTTTTACGTGCTTTCGAACTGCTAGGTTGGCAGAAGCTGGAACAAATAATGGGAGCTCACCCCATTACACAGCTCTAGGGATTTGAACCACTGAACTGCCAGCCTTATAAACTATCAACTAATAGCAATTATTGGTTCACAGCAGTTTTTAGAAAGAATTTGAGAAAGAATTTGAGCGTGTTATAATGGATGGTACTCTGTTACACATCTGGCCAACCAACTGTTCTGATCAAGGTTTTCTCCCAAAGTTTGGAGACAGTGGAGATCTGAAAGGTTAAAAAGGGGGCTTCAGCTTAACTCAAGAAAAGCTAAAGGGCTATGGATTTTAGACTCTCTCAATCTGTAGAGTTTCCACATTTACTTACTAGCGAGATTGCCACATTTATTTACTTATTAGCGAGATTGCAATCCCCCCAGAGAGAACTAGTATATAAATTGGACTCCTGGATTCTAAGTTCTGGCTTGAAGAGTAGGCGACAGCCATGTCCAAGAGAGCCTTTCCATCTTACATGCCAATAGTACCCTTTACTGGATTGGGAGGCCCTGCTCATACAGTTGATTACTTCCCACCTGAATTATTACAATGTATTCTGCATGAAGCTGCTCTTAAAGACCATACAGAAGCTACAATTGGTCCAAAATGAAACAGCATAGGTAATTAAGTGTATGCATCACAGTACGTCCATGTAGCAGTATTATTTTGTAAGCTGCCTTGATTTCCTATAGGTTTCTGAGTACATCTTAGAGTGATGGTTATCATCATCCTTATAAAACTGTTCATGGCACATGGCCATAGAAACCTCAAAAATGAACAAACAAATTAATATCAGTTGATTGGCATGCAGTCTGGAAACTGAAAAAGCAAAACTGTTGAAAGTAATATAATTGTTGGGGGAAATCTGATGTGTTGAGCAAAGTGATATGCTTAGTAAAGACTAAAACTGTGCCACTTGACAGCCAGGATTGGGCTTTTCAGTGGAATGTTATTTATGTAGATACCATAAGATAAAATGGAGAACTTCAGAGAAGCTGCTCTGACCTCTCCTAGAAAGGTGAGCTAAATCTAACAAACAAATGGGAGAACCTATATCTGAAAGTTGCAAAATAATATATTAAAGTTTGACTTTAGAAATATTTTTAACAGTAAATATTATTTGCCGATGAAACAGATTGCCTTAAGAAAGTTGCTAGACATTCTTTTTAGTGAATGTTTATAAGCAGAAGCTGGTTGCTCATTTGACAATGATGGTATTGCAGAACTGAACTAGGACCTGGGAAGATGTTAACTAAAATCTGTTTTAGCTCTTTGATTCTGGCACACTGATCATTTAATGAGTAAACCGGACTGAAAAGCTGGGTTCCAATTAGAGGGAGCAACAGTTCACCACTGCACTTTCTGATTCAGTACATTTTCAAGAACTTCTAAGGAACTGGTGTACACCATCCTTTTTTGCATTTGCATAGATTGGCAGCTATAGAGAAAGGTCAGGCAAGGTAAGTGTATATTTCTGAAGATGAAGTAGTTCTGAGAAATTCTAGGTCACTCCAATTACTACCACTTTGAGTTAAACATAATGGCAGCCTGCATTTTCTCTTCAAAGGTTCTGACTGTGCACTGTGACTTGGAAAAAAAACCCCAAGACTTTGGGTTTATATGCCCAGGGCATTAAACAGACAGTCACCTGGGAAATCTGTGAAAATGAACTAAAGTAAGCAGAGGTGGGTTCCTACTGGTTCGGACTGGTTCTACCAAGTAGGTAGTAAGCCATTGGTGATGTCATGGAGCCGGTTCTGGTCCATGGACGCTGCCATCTTTAAAAAAAAATTTTTGGGGGGGGAATTTTTTTTTGGGAATTTTTCCAGTTTTTATTTTCTTCTGCGCATGTGGAGAAGCCGAGTTTCCGGCACTGTGCATGTGTTGCCATCTTGTTTTCGTCCTTTTTTTGGGGGGGATTTTTTTCTACTGCACATGCGTGCGCCCACAAGTCATGTGCACGCCCATGAGGCACACCCACAAGGCAGGAATGGGAGGCGCACCCACGAGGTAGGTACGGGAGGCACGCCCACGAGGCGTGTTCACGAGGCACGGCCACAAAGCACGGGAGACAGTGAACCGGCAGTGAGGTAAATTAGAACCCACCCCTGAAAGTAAGGCACTTTTGTTACCATTCATCAATAATTGAAGTGCAAAATATTATAGTA
>JANHFT010005536.1:49511-60444 GCA_032467955.1 Pseudoxenodon macrops
ATTCTATTCTATTCTAGTCTAGTCTAGTCTAGTCTAGTCTAGTCTAGTCTAGTCTAGTCTAGTCTAGTCTAGTCTATTCTTTAGAGTAGTCTTCCTTTACCATGTTAAGTTCTGATCTTTTAAAAAAATGTGTACTTTATGGCATTATCATAATGTTTTTGATAATGCTTTTATGGTTTTTATGTTGGATGTATCCTGTTCCTTTCTTTTTTTTTATTTAGGCAACAAAGGTCAACTGCTAGATTTCTCCATGCCCTATTTAGAAGTTAATGGGAGAGGGATTGGTCTAATCATTTCTGCCTGTTATGATATTCCAATTCACTGTTATATCATTTTAATGTTTTGCTGCTTAAATTTTAATTTCACTTACATTTCACATGCATTATGTCAAGTTCTTAGTAAACATCAGCAAAATGGTTACTGGGGGAGACGATTGTATCTGTATGGGCACCGTATGGATGAAACTTAAACACTGCTATTTGTCAGGAATTAAAATAGCATAATGGTGACAACTGTCGGCTGTGGCATTCATGGACTGATTATGAAACGAAGGTAATGATTTGAGGACATTGCAGAAAAATGATTTTGCTTGTGTTGTGGCTGAAAGTGAAAAAAGCCCACAGAGATTAATCAGGATATCTGCCTTCAGAAGTGACTCCTTTTCCCTGTACTTTCCAGTGCACAGACATACACAAAAACACAGAGAGGGATTATGAGAACATACACAGGCCCACACCCCACTCTATTACACAGAATAAAAGACAGATGCTCTTCTATGATCATTGCTAGTAAATGGGTTGGAAAGGATTCCCTGCCTTCTTGTTCTTTCCAAACCAGTGGAACATTGGAAAGAAAATATGTAAACGTGCTTGGGACTCTGTCCATCACTCTGTTGATCGGGGGAAGAACTGGATTAAAATTGTAATGGTAGGAGAAGTTGTCAAAAAAAAAAATTGTCTTTGAAAATAAGGCTATGTAAAAAATAAAATTATGAAAAGTTATCTCACTGCATAGAAGTGATAGTTGGGCAGCAACTCCATTCTAGCCCCCCCCCACCTTTCAGTCATGCGATTTAGAGCAGAGCACAGGTAGTCCTCGACTTACAACAATTCATTTAGTGACCATTCGAAGATACAACAGTATTGAAAAAAGCGAGTTATGAGTGTTTTTCATACTATTGAAGCATCCCTATGGTCATGTGATCAAAATTCAGACACGTGGCAACTGGCTTGTATTTATGACAGTTGCAATATCCTGGGAGGGTCATGTGATCGCCTTTTGTAATGCTGACAAGCAAAATCAATGGAGAAGTCAGGAACACTTAACAACCGCCTTACCAATTTAAAAACTGTGATTCACTTAACAAATGTGGCAAGAAAGGTAGAAAAATGGAACAAAATTCACTTATGTCTCACTTAGCAACATAAATTTGGGGCTAAATCGTGCTGTAAGTTGAAGCCTACCTTTATATAAAGGCTTCCCAATGTTCGTAAGAACATACATACAATATACATACATATACAACAGATATAACAATATAAATAGGTGTGTGTGTGTGTGTCTGTGTGTAAGTGAGTGTAGCAGAGGTGGGTTCTTTAGAACCGTTAGTAACTTGGTGATGATGTCATGGAGCTGATTCCATTGGTGTCTCTGTGGGCACTACCATAATGGATTTTGCTTCTGCGCATGGGCAGAAGCTATTTTTTAATTGCTGCGCATGCACGCGCAAGGCACGACCCTGAACAAACCAGCAGCAAAAAGATTCACAACCCACCCCTGGTGTGTATTTATATACTGTATATACAATATATCACTTCACTTAGATACCTCCATTGCTGGTGGAGAGTCTGCAAAGAATTCAGGAAGTCATACTCTGCATGCCTTCTTCTGGTTTTGTTTTGTTTTTTTTGTCAATAGGTTTGGTCAGAGATACCTTGGCAATAATAATCCATGATCGGGTAATTTTTCATCAGGGTTATTATATTTTTGACATGATTCTGCCTATTTTTTTGTCTTTTAATGACCCCGTAATCCCTTACATTGGGGTGGAGCCAGGAGTGTTTACTGGATGGATGCCATTCCTGTTGCTAATGTAGAGTTTGCAGTAGATAATTACTCATTGTGCCCAGAGAGAAAAATACCTGCCACCACCTAGGATCCAACTCACAGCCTCCTGATTGTGAGGCAAGAGCACCACCTCTAGGCCACTGCACCACTCCTCTACATGATTCTGCCCATGAGAATGGGAATTCCAATTAGTGCAATGTATGACTGCAAGGATGCTGAATTGGACTATCTAATACAGATCTTGAATCAAGATATTAGTTGGTCATTAGTTGATCAGTTCTGGGTTGAATTCCATATTCTGATATATTAAGATACATATTTTATTATTGAGTGTTTTATGTTGCTACCTACTGTATGTTGAAATATGTTTATTAAATTATGGCAATAACTGGAAATTATATATAATACAATGTTTAATGAATCAGTATAGTTTGGAGATCTTATTCTTGTAACAATTCTTGAATGTTGAGAGAAAATGTTTAAAGTCTAAAGTCAGTCTAATCTATTTAAAGCATGTTTATCTATTTTTTCCTAGTGGATGCTGATTTGGTTATGGAAGATTTAAAAAAATGTACCTATTGTCCTATTTCCTGATATATAGTTTTAGATAAACATGATGTATCAGTTTTCAAGACATCTTCATACACTGTAAGCTGCTTTTAACTAAATTATATTATTAGGAAATAACTTCACTGCAATACTTGTGTATCATGAACAAACTTAATCTTAAATGCTAGAAAATAATAAATGCGTTGCATTTGAAACATCAGATGCACAGAAACCTTATTCACAAAAATATTGTAGTATTGCAAAAATAAGTGGAATGTGTGGAAGAGAAAAAAATATTAGATCCATTATATAAATGCTGCATAAAAAGTTTGCTGTAAGATTAGATAAGAGAATTATATTATTGAACACTGTGGAAAAATGTTTAAAATATCACTCTAGCCAACTATTTATTACAATGAATGAAGAGCCAGAGGGCCAGTTTGATATACTGATTAAGGCACCAGGGTAGAAAGCAAAATATTATGAGTTTTAATCCTGCCTTAGGCATGAAAGCCAGCAGAGTGACTTTGGGTCAGTCATTCTCTCCCAGCCAACCTACCTCACAAGGTTGTTATTGTGGTGAAAAGAGAAAGAAGGAAAAGTATTAGGTATGTTTGTCACCTTGAGGTAGAATATTTTTTCCAAAATAATTAATTTTTGCTCCAAAAGATGCATTAGGGTTTATTTTCAAGGTTAGGTCTTTTTGGGGAAATATGGTACTAAATTCCATCTGGCTGATGATCTTAACTGGGGCTTATTTTTGGGTAGGGATTATTACCAGCATCCTGAAAAATCATGCTAGGGTTTATTTTCTGGTTGGGTCTTATTTTTGGGGAAACAGGGCATTTATAAAAATAATAAAGGTGATAAAAATAAAAATATGGGTCTGGATTTTTATTTTCTTTCATTTCGAGAGGCAAATTGAGGGAATTGGTGGCAAGTCCTTCACTTCCTTTCTTTCTATCCTTCATTAAACCTATGGAATCTTCATCGTTGTAATGGTTTAATTGAAACTAAAATGTTTAATTTATTGACTTGGCAATAGACTTTTACTAAACCCATTGACGCATTTCTAGGCAACTGTAGAATTCTAGTGTACAGAGCAAATTGGCATTAAATGTAATCAGAAATCACTGTCAAAACATATACTACAGGGACAAGGCTTTGACTGTGCTGCCAGGGCACTGACTTTTCTGGCATCCTCCTGCAGACATCAGTAAGGAACAAGCATCAGGATTTGCAGTAGTAAGGAATAAACAACTAAAATAATAAGTTTGAATAAACACACACATAAAAAATAAACTATTAGGTAAACATATTTATTTTTCAAACGTATATAGCTGCCCATCTTACAAATCATGCGACTCAAATGAACTTTATTGGGGAATAAAGTTTATTGTCTTCTACCTTATTGAGACCCTTCTTTGTCTCACTGTATATAAGAAATAAAAGAATGCCAATCCAGATGTTAATGTTGTCCAAATCTACTTATCTTCCCTACCGGTTTGGAAGTGTGCGCGCAAGCCAGATAGAACTGGCAGAATTTCACCACTGATGTTCTCATGCTTTTATCAGTCCTTACTTAGTCATATGAGGTTAAGTGCTTGGCAAATACACATATGAGGTTAAGTGCTTGGCAAATACACAAATATCACGTTTGAGATATTTCCCAGTGTGCTGTATTCATAAGTTCATTTTTTGAATAAACTAATGAAGCTAATATTTTCTGGTGTGTAAGAGAAAGATATTCTTCTTCTTTGTTTTCATAAGGATCAGGAACAACCTCAAGAGTATTGTTTTCAGGAATATCTTCATTATTTATGTATGTTATGTATGTTACATACATAAATAAACTTCTGTAACTATGTATTTAACTTCACAATGTACAGTATAATTCAATCAAAGTTTCTTGATGACAGAAATGTTTTGGTCAATGGCGTTAGAGAGGGCTGTCCTCTGAAGTTATCTTTGTATTATCAACTATTCATTGACTCCAACAAATTGAAGATAGCCCTGGATTCGAAGCTCCTGGTCAAAGACGTGACAGTAACGGCCAAGAGGGCTTTGCAAAGGTACACATAATTTAACAGTTGTACCCTTCCTTGGATTGGGATTTTTTTGGGTCAGCACTATTGGCTGCCAGGCAAAAATATATGAAGTTGGATGCTTGCCACAGTTTGGTGCTAGCAAATCTAGGGAGGTGGAATTCAGTGTTCCAAGCAGAGTATGGCAAGGTAAACATGACAGGAAAGTTGAAAAGTTACTTTCAGTGTTTTGTTTTTGGTAGGAAAGCCAGTATATAAGCTAAGTGTCACCTTGTGAAACCCATGAAATGTGGCTTCCCTGTCATGATGCCTGCCTTGTGGAAGTATTCCCTTCAAATCCAGATGGCTCCTACAAATGGAAGGGAAAGATTTCATTTATATCAGCAGAAATCTACTCACGTCTGGAGATGAGTGTAAGATTTTAAGAAATAATAAAGCAAAAAAATGTATGTTCAAACTGTTTGTACAAGCAATCTGTTTCTCAGGTAAGTTTTGATCTTGAGTGCTCCATGGAGCTATCATAGCATTCTGCGCTATGCTGTGGTCCATACAGCAAAACAAAAATCTGTTTTTCATCATAGAGTCATCAAATTTTGTCAAGTCCAGGTTTCCAAGGTAAAATGACTAATTTTCAATGGTACATCTGAGATCTTAGAGATTTCCATACATAGTCCCAACATAATAGTATAATCAATGGATGTATTGTCATATATTATTCCCACATCTCAAGGATCAGGCAGTTTAATATATAAGAGTTTAATTAGAATATCCATGAAATTTGCACATTTTACTTTCTCATATTCTAGACTACCTCAAAAATGTATCATCTGTTGAAATAGAAAAACTTACAATTTTTTGTACTTTCTTTGATCTGTGGGCAAATGAAGTTATTTTTCTTGAACTTTATTTCAAATAACACACTTGATTAGATGGATTTTTGAACTGGGCTTGAGAAAGCTTTTTGTGGAATTGTTAATTATTTTATCCCCACTCACCAATGTCAGATAGCTGCACTTTTTTAATTTTCACACCTGAGTTTTGCACCTAAGTATACATTTCAGGGCGTACAGTGTGTACATTCAAAATACTTCAAGAACATGCTGATTTTTCAAAAGTTTTATTGTTAAGGTTGAAGACTAGACAAGGTTGTACTGCTTTAACATCATTCTACGTAATTTAAGTATATACAAAATACATTGGAATTTTACACAGGTTGTCAAGGTTTCTGAGTGAGTTCTGTACTTACTGACACATAAGAAGCCAGTTTTCAAAATTGTATTTCCTAATTTGTGGCATAGCACAGGTACACTCATTAGAATTCTTAGTCTTCAAAACTGCATGAATTTGTATGTCTTCATTCCAAAAGAGAAAGTCAAGCTAAAAATCTGAACTGGATAATTTCATTGTGGTTGATTTTGTGACAAGCCCTTAATACAATTAAGTAGATTATCCTAAGCCTTGTGCATTATGTTTTAATTCCCGGGCTATAAAAGTAGCAAATTAGGAAGGCTATAGAAAGGTGAAATCTGCCTAGAAATAAATAACTAAATCATTTTAGGGTAAATAGAAGGGAAATTAAATGTCATATTCTGTTTTACTGTTGAAGATAATATAAAAGTTAAAAACAATTTTATTGTATCATTCCAACAAATGTTTACTCTCCTCTTAACATTTGATTTTAAGTTATAAGTCACTCAAAATGAAATGACTTGGGAGATGCTATTCTAAAGTAACGAACTGGTTGATTTTAAATCAAATTTAGTTGTGAATTTGTACCAACTTCTGGAAAATTTCCATTGGCTTCAGATAACATAAATTGAAAGTGGGCAAGTTCACATATCTCTCTCTTGTCTTTATCACAAGTGAACTGGGACAATAGAGTGTCTCAAGCTTCCACATATATAGACAGAATGTTTTCTGGAAACAGGGGTCTCCAACCTCCAGAATTCTGGGACTTGAAGTCCTCCAGGCTTAAAGTTCCAAGGTTGGAGACCCATGTTCTGGAACACAGTGAAGAACTAGAAGGAGGATCAGATGCCGTCCCCCATTCGTAGCTTCATTTATCTAAGGGTCTGAATATGCATATAAATTTTATCTATACAAAATCCTGCGACAAGATTACTGAATCCTGAAAAAAGATAGGTTTCCTCATTCCATGTAAAGAGTCTATACTTGTCCTTTTACGTTTGTTATGTTCTAATATTTTGATGAGCACTTACATAAATCACAGAATGTCTTAAAACTGATGAGACATTTAATGATATTTTCATACTGAATGATCACACTAGAAGGGGCAAACAGGCCACATGAACAGAGGAAATTTATGTTCAAAAATACACATAAGCCAAGGTTGTACAAAACACTCTACATACAGTGTAATTGCATGACTTAATTCTAAATTCACAATATTTTGTGAGGCACATAGATGTTAGGCTAGTTTGGCTAGTTTTGTGAATCTGTTCTCTTTATTTTAGGCCAAAAGCTCCAGGTATCATTCACCAGGTAATTATCTTGGACTGGAATACTGGCTACTGAACTGACTTAGCACAAACAAATTGTAAATCACAGCCAGCCAAATGTAATATATGTAAAACTTCATGATGGAATTATTTTTATTTAATAAGATGCAATTTATAGACCTAGGGCTGACTTAAACACATATGTACATCACACTATTCAAGTACTCAGTTATTGAAATCTGGTGATTTGGAATTGAGTGTGTGAAATTTCTGTATGAAAAAGCTTTCTATTTGTTGGGTTTGACTTGTTTGAAGGTATTTGATGAGTGACGGCTGTTTCACCCGTGTCATTTACTGAGCAATTTGAATAGATGTACACATCCATTCTTACTACAGAATACATCCTAAAGCAGTAGAAAAATTCAAACAATGACACATGGAATTAAAAAGTGCAATTTAGTTGTCAACTTATTTAAGATCCAAAGAACACAATTCACTGAGAAATTTATCCTTTGCGGATCTAATTGACTGACAAATTAAATATATTCATTATATGAGTGTAACAGTTTTATACACATTTTTTCTGTATAAATAGCAGCTGTAAGGTAGCATTAACAGGATTATGGGGGGATAAGGGAATTTAAAAATAATTCCTTCCTTTCCTTAGTCCAATAAAATTACTCATGAGAAGCAGACAGTTATACTTCAAAGGAATCTCCCATTGGCATCAGTGAAAGCTTCCATTTTCTATTTAACATAATTCTGAAGATGATCAGGTTTCTCTATAGCTGTACTAGGACACAAATACAGCTATAGCAAGTTAATCCAGTTATTCATTGAAGTAGGTCTTGCAAGAATTAGTTTTCAACAAATTGTGCCTATATTTGCTAAAAGCAGACACTTTCAGAATCATAATTAAGTAGTTTACAGAAATAAACAAAGAAAGATAAATAACACAATTATTTCAAAAAGATCAATGAATGAAAATTACTACATTTGAACATGACATTTTATGCACTGTAAATTATGATACATGTGTTAATGGTAAATCAGTTAAATATTCACTTCCTTGCATTTAAAAAAATAAAGCACTAATACATTTTATGTCTATAATGACTAGCAGCACAAACTATTTCAACAGTGCAATGAAGTGATGCTAGGAGTATCACAAGTTGGTCATATTGAATCTCAATATAGAAAACATTCCTTATTGAAGGGATGCTATAGACCCAGGCCAATTTTCTCCATATGACGCTCTACTGCAGAGTAAAAAATGTGTTTATTACCCTGATCTATCAGAGGCAGTCTTAGTATTAATATAATGTTGCTCTTGAATCCACATATGCCAAAATGTATCATTTCTGCAATCTCTCTTACAAATCAGTAGCTATGTGCCTGGCACACACACACACACACACACAGAAACACACAAATAGCAGTGATTTGGTTGGCATGGGTTACCTGCTTGGGATGTTAATCCAGATTTTATCTGCCTGATTTCAAGATAAGTCATATGTAGACCTCTGCATATGGGTTCTGAATTTGTTCTCAGTGCTAAGACCTGAATTAATTTATTTTGTATTGTATGAACATATGGCTACAAGTGCAACCTTTGGTCCAATAACACTGAAGGAAGGAATGAGGTTGCTAACCAGGATGGGCAACTTACCACAAGCAAATTCCCAGCCCTATTCTTGCAGTCTCTGTAACCATTTGCTGAACCATTTTTTGGTGAATTTAACCTTTTTTCTTTTTTTGCCTCAGCAAGCATAGATTATAGGCTCACAACATTTCCATAGAGTTCAATTTACCTCCACTGTCTTAGATCCCGTTTTTAAAGATTTCTAAAATGTAATGTCTCCCTCTGATTGGCATTTCAATATAATTGTTACTTTCCCGTGTGGCTTTCAAGAAGGCTAAAAAAATGCATTTCAGCTGCACTCTTTAGTTAATCTCTGCTTTAAAGTATAGATCCACCATAAAAGGAAAGACTTAACAACAAGCTGCAAATTATTACTGTTGCTTTAACTTCTAGAATAGAAATTTAGAATTGAACAGATTCGCTTGGCTGTGATTTATATAGCATTTTCATAAGAGCCTAAAATGCAGAATAGGGGCTGTATTTAGTTCAATGCCATCTTGGTTGCTACCTTTATTCCATCAGACTTTTGCACCTTAATACAATCAGAATTGACTTTCTCTTTAAAATTATTCACTACAATCAAAGACAAATCCATAAATAACATTGTTAAGAAATGTTAACACAGTTACGGACAAGACAGTGACAGTTTAGTGAAATTGTAATGCAGCACAAATCCAACTGAAATGCACACACATACACAAAAGCCATAAACATACACAGAACCTTGGCATTCCTTACAGATACTGGTACTTGCTTTACCTTGATTAGATTCCCCTACTGAATATCTCTGAGTATCTTTGTCTAAGCCTTACAAATTAAATGTGCGAGTTTTGATCTTTTTAAAGTCTAGACAGCAGTCTTCTTTTTTTACGGGTACACTTTTTTTAGAATGACAATTTTAGAAATATCATCTGAAAATTAAAAACGTATGTAGTCCAAACCACATGAAGCAAATCTGTGAAGAACTTGGGATACATATAACATTATATCTACTTGTGCTATACCATCTCCTCCCTTTGCTGGTTTTCTCCCATCTCCCATGTATTCCCAAATGTGCTCTAGACAATTCCCTAAAATTCAAGGTTGCATGGGGAAAGGGATTTTGTTTTCAAAAAGAATAATCTGTCCCACCATTCATTCCACTGCAGTGTTGCCAATAATCATCTTTTTTTCTGATTATACTCTACAATTATAGGGTAGCTCTTTTATATGTATATCAAGGTTGTAGAATCCATGCTTACTGTATATTGCCATGATTTGAAAAAAAAGAAATAATGCCGTTTAATAAAAATGTTTCGTGTGAACTATTTTAATGAGGCTAAAAAAAAACCCATCCCATCCCACATATCTTTTTATGAAAATAAGAATGGAGATGGTGATTGATACAGAGTTTCAAGTAAGAAAAGTACATTCAGCAAATACCTTGTTTAAATGAAAGTGCTTTGCAATAGTGGCCAGGATCACTGTTTAGCAGAAACACCTGAACAAACTGGAGTTTCATTTGCAAGAGAAATTCCACTTATTAAGTCATCTGTCAAATTCTCACTGCCTTTCTATATATAATTCTAGCCATCCTTTGGCAGTATCTAGGTACCCTCCATCCCATTGCAACGGCATTTAATATCTTGTTTGGCTAAGGATGAGCACAAACTAGGGATACATGGCACCCTAGCATTGATTGGTGTGCATTGAATCCTAGCTGTATATTTTCAGATAGGATATCCAACGCACAGAAAGCAATGTTCCTTAATCAAGGTGCATGAGACCTGGAATTGTCACATAAGTACCTCTGATATGTTAGAAGTCCCGGAGAACTACAGGAGCTACCGTAACAATAAGAACCTTTACTGTGATCTAGACCATCACTTTGAAAACCTTAAGCCTCTCCCAATAACTTTATTTCTTCCATATTGTTAGAAAGCTCTGGCAGAAGGGTTGTCCTGGGTTACAGCATAAGTGAACACTGAATTCCAGTAGCAGGGGTCTTGGGCTGGTTAGCTGTCTTTTAGTGGACTAATTTCTAAACGCATAGCATCTTTTAGTAGGGAAAGAAATATTCCTTATTTTAAAAAGAATTGAAATTAGGCTCTTAACTTTTTATTATTATTATTAACAGAGTTGGAAGGGACCTTGTAGGTCATCTAGTCCAACCCCCTGCTCAAGCAGGAGAC
>JANHFT010005536.1:131509-146447 GCA_032467955.1 Pseudoxenodon macrops
GCATATGCACCAAAGACAAATTCCTTGTGTGTCCAATCACACTTGGCCAATAAATAATTCTATTCTATTCTATTCTAATCTTTGCTTGTCAGAAGGTCGTAAAAGGTTATCACATGACCCTGGGACACAGCAACAACCATAAATATGAACCAGTTGCCAAACATTTGAATTTTGATCACATGATTCCGAGGATGCTGCAAAAAGTGTGAAAAACAGTCATAAGTCACTTTTTTTCAGTGTGGTTGTAATTTTGAACAGTCTCTAAATGAATTGTTGTAAGTCGAGGACTACCTGTATAATATTTTTCATAATCCTGAAACTTCTGTTTATGAAGAGTTTATGACTAAGGAATGATAGGTTCAATTGTAGTTGGGACTTACCCTCCAAAATTGCAATGCTTCATCCATTGGAAACTGAATATAAATCAACTGCCTCTGTGCATAATGATACATGTTAAACAACCGTGCTATTAATGTACAGGTAGCCTAAAAAAAATACAAGCATTATATTTGCCGCATTTACATACCTTAATTTTTTCAACAAAATCTTTATTGAATGGCTATTTAACAAAAATAATTGCATTTGCAATTAGAAACACTGAAGTTACATTATCGATTTTCTGCTAAAAACCCTTTTAAGTAAACAAGCACAAACTACATTAATTAAATGTAACTGCTTGGAGCTATGGTGTGAAATTCAATTCAGCCATTATCATGAATTACAGTGATTATTGCTATAATTATTTTCTCTTGGATACAACTACATTTCTGTTGTTCGCTAGCTCTGTGGGACATATAACTATGTATGCATTTTATTATAACTAATAATATTCAGCTGCAGTCTGACCAATTACAATCACTTATAAAGATTATGTTCAAATGGCCTGGGAACAAGTAACTCTTTAAAAAAAGTAAAACTTTTCATATCTTTAAAATTACTAATTGTAAATGAATGGAGTGCAGAGAATAAAAATTTAAACATTTAAAACATTAAGGCTGTTCATCAGCTATTACATTTCAATGCAATAATGCACAGAATGTGCATTAATAGGCCATTGTCTCACTGTTAACACACTACCCACTATTGTGTTTGCACAAAACATTGCCACACTAGACATTAACACATCTCTAAATTCTGTATTTTTTCCACAGAGCTGCTCACTTTGAATTGTGAGATAGTGATTGATCCCTATATCTCAGTGTTATTCTTTCTCTTTTTCATAGGCAGCTCACAGATTGTCACTAAGAATCAGCCAAGGGCTGATTTTTGTGGGGAAATATACTTGTTTGAATTGTGGAGATAGAAGAGATGAAGAATCAGGGAGGGGTGGGAGAGATGCAGAAAAAGGGAAATTGTTGAGTTTCAAAGAGTAGATTCATCTAGCTTTGTAGAGCATTGGGATGTGGAAGTGAAAGAAGTTCTTATCCACAACCTTTCTAATTATTTTTCTTATAAATGCATCTCATTACCAATCTTGAATGTTATAGAAAAAAAGTACAATATAGAAGGGTAAATACCACCTTTGAGAAGAATGGATGTCTCTTCTACTACTTTTTAGAAATGATTTACTGTATTTTTCCGAGTATAAGACGCACCTTTTCTCCCCCTAATTGGGGCTGATAATTTGGGTGCGTCTTATACTCCAAATGTAGCTTTTTCAAAGCTTTTTTTCAGACCTAACGAGGTGAGTGAAGAGTGAAGCGATCTTTGCAGCCTTTCATTGCTACTCCCTTCGAAGCTTTTTTTTCCGCCCTAAGTCTTTGCAGACTTTTTCATTGCTACTCCCGCCGAAGAAACTTTTTTTTCCAGATGCTAATGATCTGGCCTTTGCATGCTTTGTTCATTGCTTCTCTCTATCAGCTGTGCTGTAGAAGCTTTTTTTTCAAACCTAGCCAGGTGCTAACAATCTTCCTGGCTTTGTATGCTTTGTTGATTGGTTCTTTCTATCAGCTGTGCTTTAGAAGCTTTTTTCCCCAGTCCTAATCAGGGGATAAAATGTGCTGAAGCTGACCAGACTAAGGACGCTAGCCAGATGAATACCTGGTAGGCAGATTTTCTTCCCTATTTTCCTTCCCAAAAACTCAGGTGCGTCTTATACTCAAGTGCATCTTATACTCTGAAAAATACGGTAAGTCTTCCGACCTTTTGCATTCATGCTGAGGCCCATCTTCAGGAAACTTCTCTCTACCAGAATGGGCTCTAGCATGAGTCCAAAAGCTCAGAAGACAAAACCTCTGGTCCTAATGGCCAACCCAGATTGGATCCTGGGACATGTATATTTTGCCTTCATTCGTATTTTTAAAATAAATATCTGTAACAAAGAAAGTCTGAAGTAATTGTTTTCCTACTTTCTTTGCTTTTTTTCTTTTTGCACCAGTGTCTTCTTTCTTTATATATTTTTTTCTTAAACCTTATCTGTTATTTTCTGGTTTTGAAAATCAATGGATGAAGGTAATAACTGGCTAAATTTCTAAACTGCAGAACCTTATAAAAGGCGAAACAAAGAGATGTGGGTGTAGCGATCCACTCAAAGCAACTGAAATAAACATTAAAAAAAAACTTTCTACTGATTGTCTGGTGTGCCTCCTTTCCAGTTTTAACGCTGACACTGGCATACAGGTATTGTTTTTATACATGTTTTTATAGCTGGGGAAGGCTACAGTAGGTGGTGTGATAACATGTAATGACAGTTCATGTAGGAGGTAGCTTGGATTATGGCATGTTGCAGAACTGATTTTTTTTGAAAGCTTCATTAAGCCTTTAAATTTACATACCGCTGGCAAGAAATTTGTTGTTAAGTCTTTGTTGCTAATCTGCAGTAATGCTAACTCTGGGATTTCTGTTTCTGGCCAAAACAAAAGAGGTTTTGGTTGCATGTCTCATATGGACTAGAAATTGCTTATTCTGTCTATGGGGAAACAGTAACAACCTAATGAAGTTTGAGTATACTCACTAGTCAGAGAATGCTCAGTGGCTCAAAAATGGTTGGGGTAAACAAATGGATTGTTGGGAATCTGAACAAAATGAAATCAGGCTTTCTGACAGAATCTCATCCTAAATTGTAATAAATACTAGAACGTTATTTCTAAAGGCTATAATAAAATGATCTTTTATTCCTCTTAAACAAGAGTCAACAAAGGGCAATCTTGATGGGTTCTTTTTCCCCTCACATTTTGTGGTTTTCTGCAGTGAGCTCATGTTTTGCTTATGGCTTCTACACAAAAGCCCTTCTACACGAGGGAAATGAATTAATTTGCTGATAGAAAAAGATGTTTTGCATAAACAGTATTTCATTTCTACACTTTTGTTCTGTCCTGAATGTGACTTTTATGTGAGAATCTCTTTGAAGCCACCATGAGAGTTTCCAGATATACCATAAAAACATACTGAATAAATACATAATACAAGAATTGTGATGTGATAACAAATAATTAAATACAAATGTTAGTTAAAGGGACAGAAATAATACTAGTCCACTTGAAATGCCAAGTAGAGTTGATTGTGATTTTACTCCCTCTGACCTGTCTTTAATTTTGATTTCTGATTGTGTGTGTATATGTGTGTGTGTGTTCTGTGGCTTATTTTTTGCACAATGTAAATATGAAAACTCCTGCACATATATGATTTTGTTTACTATAATTCTAATAGTACTGTCAAAAGAAATGTTAAGAATCTGAAGGCTTCAGCCAGAGAAACAAAAAAAGAAAAGAAGACTAACCCCATAAGCAAACACTTGGCAATATATGAGCCTTATCCAAAGTGAATTATGGATGTTAAACAAAAATATATATTTCCTTTGCTTAGAAAAAATGCAGGAGTATACATCTCATTAAAAATTGAACCCACTTTGTTTGGGAGCATCTTTTACTGAGTCAAGCAGAGGGAATATGAAACTCAATGAGTCTCAAGAGAAAATCTGGCACTGCAATTAGGATTCCCCTCTTTTCAATTTGGTCCACCATTTACTTGGAAAAAGTATCACAGTGCAGATATATGCACCAGTAGTATTTGAGATTTTGCCTGAAACTACTTTTATTATTTCTATCCTTGACATTTTCTGTAATCTTGCATATAATACTAGTGGATCAATGGCAGAATATGGCAATATATACACACTCACACACCCACACACACACACACATATATATATAAGAGCAAGGAACACACATTATATATATATCTATAATGATTATAGAGAAGCTAACTTAGAACAGCAGACTGAAATCACCTGAGGATGGCAAATGAAATTTTGCCGAAACGTTGTTCTAATGGCACCTTTGATTCTACACGGGAAAGAACCCGAACAACAAAATACCTACATACAGGCACCCGTGAAAACCTCAAAAAAAAAAAATATATATAACATATATATATATACACACACAAGGTCGAAACCTCGTCGAAACGTCGCCAGGATACTCTCAATCTTACACGGGAAAAGACCTATACCCGTGAAAACCTACGAAACACACACACACACACACACACACACACACACGTCACAAATATATATAGCACAAATTGAAATGGCCATAAATGTGTGCCAGTTGCCCCAAACTCAATCATGTGACCAGGGGGCAGTTGTGGCTGTAAGAACCTCAAAATCACATCATAAGTGTCTTTTGGGAGGGCTTGTCATAACTTTGGGCAGCCACTAAGTGAAAACTACTTATATTTAAAAACCTCTTTCTAAATTACATTTGTAATTTTCCATTAGCATTGAAAACCAATTGATAACTAACATGGGATCATTAGGCTAAGCAGTCAATTGGTATACTAAACACAATATAGCCTTGGGGCTGTAAGCTTTAATCAGAAGTATTAGCAATTGAATTGAGTTCTAGCAAATACAAACATCACTTTCTCCAAAACAATACAACAGGTAATAGACATCACAGTGCCAGTCTGATTCCCTGCCCCTAAATTGCTTGACCAAACAAAACAAAACAAAACCACACAAGTACAAACAATAATACTTTTTACAAAAACCTGCAAACCAAACCCAAACCCAAACCAGCAGCAAGAAATAGATATAATAAGTTACAAAGGAAAAAAGAAGAACAAAATCATGAGATCAATGTATACTTTCCCACAGTGAAACCTAAGGGACCAATAGATTTCTACCTATGACCTTTAGATCAATATCGTGTAGTTTCAGGAGGGAAGTTTATTTTGTATCTTGCTATTTTGTTGGCTTTTTCTCTCAATGGAGCTTTTCCTATTCTGGCTAGATAGAAAAAAAGTTATTATGGTATGTAGCAAATAAATTCAGAATAAATTCATACGAGATACTGGTATTCTGCAAAAGCAATCTTCGATATTAATCTTTTGGTGGGGGGTTATAAATACTCACACCAGCTTTGTTCAACACTCTTCCCTGACTGCTTTCACAGAGTAAAGCCTCTACAAAATCCTCCCAAATGCAATTTATCCTTTTATTGGGAAATTACTTTTTTTTCTACCAGTCTGACACAAGACCTAAAGCCACAGAACTAGCAATTCTTCCAAGAATTTTTGTAAATGGAAACCTAGACCTCCCATTGTCCATTTGACTTTCTGCTAGATTATACTTCTAGTCAAAATATTACGAAGATGAAATTGGAGAGATGAAGAAAGAAATCATTTTCAATTACCTTACACAGTTACTTGCTCAGTAAGAGGAATGTATTAGACTTGATAACTAATACAAAATTTGCTTGCCGATTCTGAGAATATTATTCTGAATTAGTTTTTAAGGGGGGGGAACCTTTGGGAATGGATATTGAAAAGGGAATGGACAGAAATGGAGTCATGTTGAAGATTATTGGAGTGCATTCATGAATCCCAACTTGCAATCAGAAGATATGATGAGAACTCTTTAATTTTGAAACAAAATTGGACAAACCCAACCACAGAGTTGACAGAGAAACTGTTAATGTTTTAGATCAAGCCAAATCCAAAAGTGGTCAGGAATTCCTGGAAGTCTGAAACTTGGACAAATGACTGATAGCAAGTAAATACTTAAACACCATTTACATTTACCATTTAAAAGATATATACAAAAATCCAGGAGGAAAACAAATTAGCAAGAACATATTTTCTTCAGAGACAACACCAGATAATCAGAAAACAGCACTAAATAAACAATCAGGGAAGAAAACAATTCCCCAATAAAGGAACTTTCAAGGAAGAAGCAGTGGTTAGAATGCAGTATTGTAGGCTAACTCTGCCCACAGTTTGGAGTTTGATCCTAGTGGGTTCAAGATTGACTCAGCCTTCTATCCTTCCAAGGTCAGTAAAATGAGGACCACATTATTGGGGGCAAATATGCTGGCATTGTAAACTGTTCAGAGAATGATATAAAGCACTTTGGGGCAGTATATAAGTCTAAATACTATTGCTATGGCTAAGTCACACCCCAACCAAGCCTTGTAAGCTAAGCTACCAGAGGTGGGTTGCTACTGGTTCAATCCGGTTCAACAGAGTAAGTAGTAACTCCGTGGTGACATCACAGAGCTGGTTCTGTCGGTGGCTCTGTGGGAGCCGCCATCTTGGATTTTGTTTCATTGCTTCTGTGCATAAGCTAGTTTTTGCTTCTGTGCATAAGCTAGTTTTTGACTGCTGTACTTGTGCTCACTTGCACGCTTTGCGCGTGCGCTTGAGGGGCGACCCTGAATGAACCGGCAGTACATTCAGAACCCACTTCTGTAAACTACTATATACCAACAGTCAGTAAATTCCACTCTGTCTCATAGATACTCATTACATATAGCCCAGTAATGAAACGTATGCAAGAAAACAACCAAGCTCAGACAGTACCAAGAACCTAATAGAACTGTAAGAAAAAGATATAATATACATAAAAAAGATAATGGGAATTGAACAACATAACACAGAATTTGAAAATGAATTGTGTACATATGCCAAGCATATGATTGCAAAAAATGTTGGGATTCTATTGGGATACAATAGAAGAGGAACAGTTAAAGATTGTATGATAAAATGGGTTATGAATTTTAGTTACAATATTGGGAGAGAATGGAATAAATTAATTGGAGATAATGTGGATAAAAAGATTGAAAATGCACGTTGTGTTATAATTTAAGAGAAGATTTTTATAAAATGAGATTTTGTTGGTATAACACCAGAGTAATTATCTAAGATATATAAAAGTACTTCTAGTTAATGTTGGAAATGTGAAAAACATGAAGAGACATTTTACCACACATGAAAGACTTGTGAAAAAGTGAAATAAAAAGGGAAGAAAAGGGGAAGAAAAAGGAAACAAATACATACAATGACACAAAGAATTTTAAAGAGTAATATCGAGATGGAATCAAAACTTTTTTTTATTGGGACTTATGGATAGCCAGTTAGAAAACACTTACAGAAGATTGATTTTGATATGTTAAGTGCAGAAAGATTGTATACATAAATATGGAGAAATATTGAAATATCCACAATGGAGGATTGTGAAAATAGAGAATTAGCAGAGATGGCAGAGATGCCTGCTTGGTCAGGGAGAAAACAATATATACTTTTATAAAAACCTTTATGGGGAAAAATGAAATGGTGATTTTTGGATTTGACTGAAAAGGGATTGAATAAGTTTGTTGGGGGCCATATGCTCACTCTGTAAACTGCTGAAAGAGGGCTGTAAAGCACTGTGAAACAGTATAAAAGTTTAAGTGCTATTATTATTAAAGAGGAGAAGGGATAATAAAATTGGCTTGTAACTTTTGTAAAGAAGAGAAATTACTTAATTGCCTTTTGTCTTTAACTGTATTATTTGCATCACTTTTTCTTTTCTGTTTTTCTATATTTTTATTCCTGTATCTTATCTAAGTAAAAACTCTTAATAAAAATTATTAAATTAATGGCATTTGTAAGGGTAATTCAGCCGATTGTTATCTTGACATTACATTATACAAAATAATTTATAAATTTTGCCTTAGATATTTCTGAGAAGCTGCAATAATCTATTGACACCCATTGAAAGAACCACTAAAGGATTATATTGGCAGATATATTGGCTTCCAACAGTTTTAAATATAATTTCAGTATAGTGCTGGCTATAACTCTAAAGTCTAATGGGATTAATTCACTCTAAGCATCTTTAGGTATCCCCTTCATGTTACTTAAGGTTTTTTCTCCCTATTTGCGAAGTTAGTGAAGGAAGCAGAGATAATGTGTCCTGTTATCTAGAATAGTCCTGGCTGAGTGGTATCTACCTTGATTTGCTTTTGAAATATGGTTCAAATAGCATAGTTTAATAGAACTTTTTGGTTTTGATTATTGCCATAATATTGGATACTTCAATAGAAGATGCTATTTTGTACACTTTTTAAAATGTCATCGCTGCTTTTAACTGTTATCCTTGACAATTGTACTGGAAAATAGTATATAAGCAATGTAAATAAGTAATTGGATAGATATGAGTTTAGAATGACCACTAGAATTCAAATTAACTGCATTGTTAATCTACTGTGTAGCAAAAGAATGATACATCTCACCATAATGTGGCAAATTATGACTAGTTGATCTGTGTGACCATATATTTGTGATCCAGATGTTAGATAATTAGATAACTTTAAGGTTCTGTTTTTCTTTCTCCTTTTTTAAATAATTAAGATTTCAAATATAAAGCTCATTTATTATAAAAAGCCAACATTTTTAACATGATAAAGCAAAGTATTTTTGTATGCAAGTATAGAATTTTCAGAAGGTATAGATTGTCAGAAGCTTTGGCTCAAAGTCACCAGAGAATTTTATTCAGGTTTTGAACAAGCCAAAATATACCAAAACGGTGATAAATTCTATATATGATCTAGAAACTAAGGAAGTTTCTCAGAACTATTGAGTTAATTCACAAGAATGTGTGAATTAACTCAATAGTTAATTCCTCTGCTCCCAAAGCTGTGTCCAACCATTATTATTCTTTGATAATACTGGCATTCCTGCTTATATTGTTAGAATCTAGTGTACTTTGCCAATGATTCATTTTCCTGCTTATAAGGGAAGAACAAAGTAAAGTGTCTTTCAGTTGGAAACATGGGTCAAGTAGTTGTTTTTCAGCACCCCTACTTGGAGCAGTTGTGTATATAGGTGTCATCGGTTTCCTGACTAGGTTTGTATTAGGTAGATTATGATTGAAACAATATATTGTACAAAGGAAATGGATAATCTGTATCCAAGAACAGTAAATGTTTCCATCACTTTGTGGTTCCTAGGTCAAACTTTTACTTCCAGGGTTTGGGTTACGAAAAATAACTTAGGAAGTTTTAAAATATAAACCAGAAATCTTAAGCATATTGATATTACATAGGTTGCAGAGATATTCCATTTGTCACACCCTTATCTTTGGTAAAGGGCTTTGTAAAAAGCTAGAGGTCATATTAGATAAGGAATAATGAAAAAAGTGCAGGTAAGAGTTGTATTGTGGAGATAAACAGCAAAATGTAATACTAAAGCTCAGTGAGAAATATGATTGTATCTCAATAGTGGATATTAAATTAAGATAATATAAAATTATTTCACATCTGAGTTAAAGCAACATGTCTCAGTGCTTCTAATGAAGCAGTAAGTGCTGAACATAGAAAATATTTTCTTTATTTATAAATCTGTACAGACTACTTTAAACTTAGATATGAGTGAGCTTCCTTTTAATTTGCTTATAATGCCATGACTAGTGACCCTTTAAATCACAAGCCAATTACAAGCTTGTAGTTCGAACTAATTACATCCTGGCAATACACATTAGAATGGTAGCTTCAATATCCATCTCATTAGGAGAAAGCAGAAAAATAAATTACATATTTACTTGGTGTGCCTCATGTACCTGAAAGTTTATAAAGGAATACTTATTACAAAAGGAATATTACACATAAACTGAATCTTTTGCTAAATAAGCAACAGAGTAGAAATAAAAAATAAATATAATTTTCTTTTTCTGTTAATAATTGTATAGTAAATAAACATATAGATATAGTTATATGTTGAGGAGAACAAATGAAATTTGACTCTGGATAAATTACTTCAAAAACATCTCAATGCAGGTCTACACCAGGAGTGGGTTCCAGATATTTTTGCTGCCGGTTTGCTCAGGGTCGTGCTGCATTTGTGCACATGAAGACCACACACATGCATGCAGAAATAAAAAAACTAGCTTCTGCGCAGCACAAAATCCAAAATGAAGCAAAATCCAAGATGGTAGCGTCCACGGAGACACCGACAGGGCCGGTTCCATGATGTTATCGCCAAGTTACTACCAGTTCTATAGAACCAGATAGAACCGGTAGGAACCCATCTCTGGTCTACACCATTATGAAAGTTGCACTGGTTACTAAACAATATTAGCAATAGAGGCTAGTATTTTTTCAACCACTCAATTCCGTCTGTTACCTGAATCCATGGCCATCTGTCATTTTCTGCTGCAGTCCAAGCATTTATAAGACCTTTCTTGTTAAGTCGTGCATAGTAGGGATACCATTTCTGGAGCCCAAAAAGAGCCCGGTGGGTGGATGATGCAGTAATCTGTTGGTTAGAAATGATTCCTCCTTCTATTCCCAATGGTCCAGAGCATTCTGTGTAGGGAATTGGGGAGAGGGCATTGAAAAGAAAAGGGAAAAAACAAAGAAAAATAAGAACTTTCAAAACTGAAGCCATAAAATCATAGTACTATAGTTTTGAAGATGGAAAATACAAACAATACCAACAAAGGGGGGGGGTCAGGATAGTGTTTTGGGTGCTATTTTCCAGAATATGATTAAGCTTGAATTTTCACTGCAAAGCAAACATAACGCTAACAAATAAATAGGGCAAAAATGCCAAATCCAATATAAACATCAGATTGATTCTGTGACTAAGCATAATATTAAGGCTTTCTGTTTACCAATAATTCAAAATGCTGCTTACAGTTTATACAATATGGTTAGAAAGGTTTCCTATTATCTTCCATTGCAGAAAATGCATAGCATGCACACAGAGAATTGTGTTCCCAACCTGAATCATTGTTATATATTTATAACAAATGTATTTATAACAAATATATAACAATCTTATATAATGTTGTCTGTATTTGTGTGTATATGTGTACATTCCTTCTTTTTTATTGTATTTTTGCATTGGTACTCTGAATACTATTCATTAATCAAAACTAGAACACAGTCTGGTTAGACTGTAATACTTTGAATTACAAGCTATAGTAATGATGTAGCAAATAACACAGTGTAGCCTGCGTTGTACAGTAACTGGAAAATAACTGTAAAAGCAAAACTTTGCTATGCAATTTTGCCTGGCACAGGTTCTAGAAATAACTTTTTCAAATTATTCTATTCTTACTTTTTTCTTAAATTTGCATATATTACAGGAATATAATTTCAGACTTCTTTTTATTATTTTTAAGTGTTGATTAAGACACCAATGTAGAAACGTGATTTACTTTCTTTAATAATATAGACCTTTTTTTTGTATTAAATAATTTCTTGCTGAATTTATGGGTCACTAGAATTCAAGCTAAAAGTCACCCAAAGGTTGATCGAAACTGTTAAATCCAGATTTTCCAACCCAGTGATCAATTAAATTGGAAAATAAGCACTTTACAGTTACATTAAGAATAAAGTATTTGAGGGCAATCACATTAAAGACAGATATTTGAGGGCAGCAGTTTATATGGACTGTTGGCTGCACAGGGTCATTTAAATCCAAAACCCAGTTGCAATGAAATATTTAGAGAAAAATAATCTATAGGCCTATTTCAATTGCTAAAGAAAACTGATTTCAGTCTAACAATCATTGCTGAAACTGTATCAGGTGTAGATGAATCCAGGTACATCAGCCTTTCACTTAGTAAACTATATCTACAATATCATACTGCCATGTATTAGAAGGCATCTTTTTAGCATAAAATGCCTTCTAATACTTGGCAATATGATATTGTAGATCCAATTATAATCATGTAGATTAATTCATTAAAATCTGACAAGTGACTATTTCTCTAATTCTACAACAAAATATAATTTATTGCAAATAAGGGTGTGCCAGGAGAGCATGCTCAGAAAAATGAGAACCCCAAAACATTTCAATGTTCTCACGATAAACGTGTCTATGCAATTCAGGAAGCCACAGTGTGAACAGAACGTGGCAAAAGAGACTGATTCCATATTAGGAAAGGAGTGCAACAAGGTTATATATTCTTCCCTTATTTATTCAGCTTATATGATAAATATATATTAAGGGAAAGAATTGGAATTGGAAGAATGTGTTTTTAAAGTTCAAGGAAGAAACATCAATAACCTGCAATATGTTGATGATATTGTAGCTGAAAATGCATGTTGATGATACTATTCTGATAGCCGAAAATGCAAAGGATCAGCAAGCCCTAACACCAAAAGTCAAAGAGCACAGTGAAAAAATGAGACTACAATTAAAAATAAAGAAGACAAAAAATGACAACTAGAGAATAAACAGAATTGGCAATGAAGATAGCTTCTGCCTTTTAGCAATCAATAGTAAAGGAAAAACCAGTTAAGAAATATCCTGCAGATTAGCACTTGGTAGAGAAGCCAGGAAGGCCTTGGAAAAGATATTCAAATGCTGTGGTGTGTGACCTACAAATATCAGAATCATGCATACCATGGTATTCCCTATGATACTCTATGGAAGCA
The DNA here is from genome assembly GCA_032467955.1 of Pseudoxenodon macrops. Taxonomy (NCBI): domain Eukaryota; kingdom Metazoa; phylum Chordata; class Lepidosauria; order Squamata; family Pseudoxenodontidae; genus Pseudoxenodon; species Pseudoxenodon macrops. Next base: position 144,154 of record JANHFT010005536.1, read on the forward strand.
AAAATTAGATATAGGAAAAGTATTGACTGTTTTGAATTTGGTGTTGGAGAAGATTCCTGAGAAAACCATGGGGGAGTCAAGAAAACAAAGTAATGAATAAATCGACTCAGAATTCTCATTTGAGACACAAATGACCAGGAATAAATTAACGTACTTTGACCATCTCATGCAAATATTCTCTGGAAAAAGCTCTGATGCTGAGAAAGGTAGAAGGAAAGAGAAGAGAAAAACCAGCAGCAAAGTCGATGGATTCAATTATAGTGGTAATGAATGCATCATTGTGAGACTTTAAAGAACAAATTAAGGATACGATCTTCATGGAGCAAAATTATCTATGTGATCATTAGAAGCTGGGAAGAACTTGATAGTTCAAAAGGGGTTGTTGTTTTGTTGTTTGCAGTGGCATCACAGTTTAAATGCATTTCTTTATTCTATCCTGTTAGTAGTGCTTGGTAAGACATCATCAGCAGTTCCGCAGTTTTTATATGCCAGGCATATAAAAAGCAAATCTGTTTGAGACATCTGCGATTTCCTTCTTCCAATAACTCATTTTGTGAAATTAGGTAACTCTGGCTGTGCTTAGTATTGCGTGATATTCGGACTGCAAGCTGACAATTGATTATAGATGACCCTCAGTATTATAATGTTTAATAGGGATTCATGCATAAACATGTCAATGTGCAATTAAATAGAGATTCATTTGAGGTTATGCTGTTTAGAATTAGGGAGAAATAAAGCATTGACCATACAGTGCTTATAGGTGGTCTGGAATGAGCATTGCAAAAGCTTGTTTGGTTCACATTATAACCATGTAAAAAACATAATCTCAGTGGGCTATTATTGGCCTTTTTCTATTCACAGTTTAAAATATTTTCTGCAGACAACTAGAATAAACAAGAATGCTCAAAAATATTGGAAAATTCTTTCCATTAGGTTTCCATTGGCTCTGTATTATCATACCATAAAATTTTATGATTATGATTTTGGGAACCATCTTAGAGAACTATCTGTTGTACTGACAGCTTTTTAAAACAGTTGGCAAGCATGAATTACTGGTCTGACTTCAGTTTTGCACACATTCAGAGGTAATTGACTGAAGATCCTACTCCTTTAAACTTCACAAAATAGCACATTTTCCTCTTCTATGACTAAATGCATTTATTGAAAGTTCAGAAAGCATGCTGCCTGTATTCAAGTATATACTTATGCTCATAGAAGATAATTGCCTACATTTGAACTTTGTCCTCTATAGTAGAAGTATTCTACTGTAAACTAAGGACTTGTACTATAATATTTACGGTAGTTCAAAAATGCATCACTAAATCCTAAACAATCCTAAAGGCAGCCTTTGCTGATTTTAGATTTGTATTTTACTCTATTTCTAGAATAAAATTAGGGGATAAACTTAATAACTCTACAATTCAAAGGTATTTATTATGAATCATTTGCAATTTACAAGTTACTTGTTGTAACAATTAACTACAATCTTAAGAATTAGATATTACACTAAAAGTCAGCTTTCTAAGCGTGTCCTAATCCCAAAGGAGTTATCCAAGACTATATTTTATCCTTGCTTCTTTTTCCCTATGATAACTTACTGGTGAAGCATCTTACTTTCGATACACATGCTTGTAAATTTGTGGAAAGGAACAGCTTGTTTTATTTTATGCAAATGATATCCTGACACTGTTATAGTCTTCAGTTGCTTCAGGAAAGCCTTAGAGATTCTTAATCAGGTAATTAACGTTATTAATTATTATAACCCAAGATTATAGTTGTTGCTATAAGATCAAGGGCCAATCAATTGTAATGCTATTGAATTGGCCAAGTGTTTTAAGTACTTAAATTTGTTTTTTCAACTCTGATGACAAGTTAAAAAAATAGAACTGGATGATCTTGGCTGCCCAAAGAACTAGGAGAGTTACCCTGAGATTCTTTTATGGGAAAGAAAACAAAATGTTCATTTTTGGCCCACAATCTATTTGCTGGCTTTAATTCCTTTACAGAACTCAGTTAGCCCCAGATACAAATTCAACTTCCTCATTAATACACAGACAAATCTAACTTGTAAGAAATCTGTTTAATGCTGTTTCTTACCTCGAAATAGGCACTGAAGGAAGAGAATAGCATGTCCTGCTCTCACACTAGCAAATTTTAGAACATTATCAATGAGATGTTCGCAGATGATGTAAAACTATTCAACACCACCGACAATAATACTACCCTTCAAAAAGACCTTGACTATGTATCAGAATGGTCAAACAAGTGGCAACTTCAAATCTCAATCAACAAAT
>JANHFT010005536.1:167709-181534 GCA_032467955.1 Pseudoxenodon macrops
GTTCTATGATGTCACCAGCTGCTTGCAACCTACTCTATAGAACCGGGCCGAACCGGGAGGATTTCACCCCTGCCTTATACCATTTCAAACAAATGGCTGTATAATCTCCCCTTGAAAACCTTCAGTGATGAAGCACCCACAACTTCTGGAGTCAAGCTGTTCCACTGATGAATTGTTATGTCAGTAAGTTTCTTCTTAGTTTTAGGTTGGTTCTCTCCTTGATTAGTTTCTATCCATTATTTCTTGCTCTGAATCTTTTGTGAGAATTCAGGCAGTGTACTCCTGCCATGTATCCTATCCTGCCCATATCTCAGCAACACAATTATAATGGGCAATATTCCTAAACTACATTGTCAGTACAGTAATTATCAAATCAATGGTTCTACACTACAGCCACCCTGGGGTAAACTCCTTTATTAGTCAACCAGATGATACCAGGGAAGTCATACTGTTGTGGGTAAAATCACATCAAACAAAGAACTAATTGGACTCATACAACAAGATGGTTCCCAAGGAAAGGCAGACATATATTTAAAGAATAAAAGGGCAGTGTTATAATATTCATACAATATAAATAATGACAAAATTCAGTATTTTGAAGATTTGGGTTTTCCATTTTTTATATTTTATATGTACCAATCACTACATTTCCAAAGCAGTGGCTATTCTGTCCTCTACTAAATTGACAGATTGGTATTTTTAAAAGATAATTTTAATATATTGACATGGTATGATTGCAACATTTTTATATTCATTATAAAGAAATATAACTGACCCAGACTTGACTTTGTGTTGGTTAAATGGTTATCATGTTTTATGCATTCAATAAAGCATGTTGATTTCCATGATTAAAGTGTCCTTATCTGGCTACATCAAAAGAAAGGATATATTTATAAAAGGGTGCAATTGTTCTGTACCTTTTTTATCTGAATGAACTGTGATTACAGAGAAATGAAAAACAGCATAGAAATGTTCAACCCATGATTTTGCATTTCAGCTAAAGAACTGGGAAGGTATTTACTGATGACAAGCTGTTTAAGGCTCATGGTCATGCATTGTCACTTTGTAATTGAAAAGAAACAGAGTTGATAAAGACTTTCTTTTAGTCTCACTTGTACTGAAAATGGCAGATTAAATTCACAGTTAACCTCGATATTCTTTGCAACATTTTGCAACTGATACGCTACATAGTTCGACTTCAAAAGGTATTAGATGTTGAATAGTGTTATCTGGTAGTGCATCTGGTTTGACATCTGGTTTAACCATTATCTGATTATTTCTGCTTCCCAATAACAGGTTAGTTCCTTTATACCAGTTTTTTTCTTCTCGTTCTCCCTTTAATGGTTCTATAGTAATTTCTGCAGCTAAATATTTGCCTAATTAATACAGACTGCTATGATATGACTTGTTTCCATTACGGTTTGTTGCATAAAGTAATGTTTCACGAATGTCAAACCCTGGATTATAAACCATACCCCCAAGATTTATCTGACACTAATCCTGAATCAAGCAAAATGGACCCTAGAGCAAAAAGTATGAACCTAGTTATGTAGTTTTTCTGAAATTCAGGATTTGAATCAAGGAAAATGTAATGAATAACCAACATAGAAAAAAATCCTTATATGTCTAATCACACTTGCCCAAATAACGTGTTCAATTCAACATTTTTCTATGTTATTTTATACTTTAGAAAAATGATTGACACATGATAAGTAGGCCATTGCTATCATATGGTGCTATCACAATGATGTCTTTCTGCCATATTTTTTCTGACTTGGTTTTATGTTTCTTCTTTATGAACATTTGGTTCATGGCCAAATGTTTTCTACCCAACAGAGTCCCTATATTTGAACTTTCATTTGAAATTGCTTCCCACTTCCTGTGCAGCTGCTAAAAATCTGCTGATTGATCTTACATGGACCCTGCTGTACTTGTTATAGGAATATGTGACTTATTTTCAATGGACTTTGATTCCTTTATAACTTTTAAAGTGATCCACAGTCCTGCGCCATCCCCACTTCTTTCTTTTTAAATGATGGCATATTTGAATACTGGATAGAAGAAATTGAGGATTAAATCCGAATACATTGTTTCTTGGATGAATATAGTGGGACTCTTTTTATCTGAGGAGAGTTTGTAGGACCAAGACATAACAAAGAATGTTGCCACTCCTCAAAATGGTTCAGAACTTTGAACTCTTCTTGGCTTTGATAGCAGAGGTGGGTTCCTACTGGTCCTACCTGGTTCTATAGAACCAGTAGTAACTTGGTGATGATGTCATGGAGCAGGTCCAGTCAGTGTCTCTGTGGATTTTGGATTTTGCTTCTGCGCATGCACAGAAACTAATTTTTGATTGCTGCATTCATGCTTCACATGCATGCACAACCCTGAGCGAACCGGCAGCAAAAATATCCGGAACCCATCCGTTTGATATATACTATAATTATTTGATCTCAGACTACCCATTGTCATGCAATTAACTTGAAAACACACACAAAGCAAAATGGTGGGAATAGATGCCTACACAACAATTTAACATCTCCCTTTTTAGAGTTGGAGTGGTGTGGTAATTCAATGTTTAAGACTCTGGGCTTGTCAGCTAGAAAATCAGCAGCCCAAATTCAAGACCCAAGTTCCATGTGATAGGGTGAACTCTGATCGTCACCCCAGGTCTAGCCAATCTAACAATGTGAAAGTATGCAAATGTGAGTAGATAAATAGGTACCACTTTGGTGGGAAAGTAACAGCATTCCATGATGTCATGCTGGCCACATGAACACAGAAATGTCCTCAGACAATGCTGGCTCAATGGCCTTGAAATGGAAATGAGTCTCTATAGTCAGCAATGACCAGTGGATTAAATCCACATGAATTTCTTTGCCTTACGTTTTAGAGATACTATCAGGGCAGTATTCTAAAAGACTAGTTCTGATGGCTTGCTCTATCATGTGTGATGTGCAATCCAAATTTGTACAAGAATCCCTTTCTGCCAAATATGAAAAGACATACCACAATGTCACTTTCTCATTTCAAGTAATTTTGTAGAACTTTTAATAATGCTGAATTCTCAAACCAGGTGGATCCAATAAGACATCTGGTAAAAATGATAGACTTTAGCATCAACATTACATGCATTATAAGCATCAAAATATTTGCAAAAATATGCAAGGACTTGGTACTCTATATCAACCTGGGCACTTTCAAGCATATTCTTGTATACTACTAAAACTGTCATTGGGTTTATCTCTTTGCCTCTTCAACTTAAGCAATATGATGCTTTATATTGCAATGATTTTTGAATCATGGTACCTAAAGTCCACTAACTTGAAGAATGTGCAGAAAATGCACAGCTCATTATGCCTGTAGAATTGAAATTTGCATTATATTTGCTATACTTTTATTTGCAAAGTTGTAGCTGTTGCAGCATCTCTGTTGTTATATTAACATGATTTCTGATTCTTTATTATTTAAAGAAGATTCAAAGAAATGTTTTGTTCTTGCCTTGCAAACATTTTCTCCCCACTTCGTATACCAGTGAGTCTTTGGCTATAATTCTATATCCAGAGCTACAGATAATCTTACTGGTGTTGGATACATCATTCCTAAACATTTTTTTTTCATGGCACAGAATAGAAGAACCATCCTGTTATTTCTAATAGATAAATACAGATAATATGATTTATTGCTTTTTCTCTGCATTTCTCTTACTTTTGCTTGCCTTGTATCTCGATTGCCTGTTTAACTGTTTTTTAATGTCTGCTGATGTTTAATACATGAATGCCAAGGTATATTTTTGCTAGCTGAATTGAGTGGTGCATAAGTTTGTTCTGATCTGGATGTAGGGATTGAATGGGAGTGTCAATCTAAATAGGTGTAAACTAAACTGGCAATTATGTACAGTAATTTCCCCATAATTTGAAAATTAGATTAGGAAAATCAGATTTCCATTTCTGACAACTCTGTGTCTAAAAAAAGAGCAGTTTTACTATGCTATTCTTATCTATTGTTTCATTTGAATAGCTGTCTTTATATAACAAAATAGGGGAGCTAGACTGTTTCTTCCCACCAAGATATTATTTTGTCCACAGACATTTGCACTTTGTTCTTACATCTAGTCTATAATACTAAGATGAATTGGAATTTCAGTCAACCTTAAATGTATTGAATTCACTTTTTGATTGTGACATTTGCTTGGAATTTCAGATTGATAATGAGGTTCACATGAACCTTTGTACCCTAGCTGTAAGAATGCCCAGCTAGACAATATCTAAGAATATTTTTCGTAGGCTTTTCCTTTGAAATGTTTTCTTGCCTATCCAGTGATTTCCAGGCATACTGTGACATATGGTCAATATGGTCGCATGTAGGTTGAGTAACGAAGCATTTTAATGAGTTCATCTTGAAAGAAAAATTTCTCTAATATTGGGCATATTTAATATTTAAATATCTCCATTGTCATCTTTTTTCTGATCTTAAGAGTTATGATGACATTGTGCTCATATATCTTTTAAACATTTCTTTATTAATGCATAATTTTCTTTGTTATTTTTTGTCTCTCTATTTCTCTTTTTACCACAAAATACAATGGATTATCCCATTAGGTTTTTCAATTTCTTCTTCCGAACAGGTAGTAAAACCCCTTAAGGCTTGTAATTATCTTACCTCCCCTGATATCAAATAAATCTTCTCTCTTCCTCAATAGTACAGTACCTTATTTCCAAAACCACTCTCATGAAAGTTTAGCATCAAACAAAACATTGGGATGTAATAATGACAACTACTTCATTGAATCTCCAACTGTGAATTCATTTAGGTAGGAAGCTCAGTAATTGCATGTTTACATAAACCTATATTTTTCTAAGGTGCTTCTGTTCTCTCTCACTCTCTCTCTCTCTCTCTCTTTCTCTCTCCTCCCGCCTCTCTCTCACACGCACATTTTCATGGTACATTTCTCCTGATTTGTCATATTTTCTCTGTATTTTTGTCTCTTTACAATTCTTGTTTTGAAAGATTCTTCAATTAAACATATCAAGCATCTTAATGATCAACACCTTAACTGTGTATATTTAATTCTATGGGTACCCTGATAATTGTGACTATGAATATAGGATTTTCCACTTAAAAATCAATTGTGTGCAGAAAGTATTTCAGATGTCATGAAGCTTTCAGCCTTTGCAGAAGTTTCTCTGCAACATATGAGCTTAAAGATGTTATTGTTATAGACATGTCAGCAGACCGTCAGCAGACCTGTCAATATGATTTCTGTCAAAGGTGTTGCAGACCTGAAAGAATTGTAGCAGTTGGGAATACTGCAGTTGGGGTTTCCAAATACAACTACGCTTCTATGCTGACTTAATAGTATGTGTATGAAAAGCTTTACTAGGAGCCAAATATGAGGAAATGCTATCAACAATATGTACCATCTCACATCTCCATTTGGCCTTACACAAGTTGAGGGAAATAGGTCCATCAGGTTTCTGTGCTAAATGCATAGAATATGTATCTGCTTAAAGAAACTAGCAAAGCCCCCCCCAGTTATGCATATGCATATATGCAAATAGGAATTAAATTAAGCTATTGACTCATAGCTGTCCTCCGGACTGCTGTTTCAACTAGCTATCTAAGAATGTTTCAAAATGTATTAATATTTCATCATGCTCATTTTAATGAAAAATGAGAACAGTGCCATGAATTTCTGTCCATGAAATGCATTATTGAGAAAACAATTGAAAGACATATCCATAGAATAAAAGACAGGTTTAAACACTAAGTAGGAAAACCCCCAGTGTTTTAGCTGGTTGCTGAGTGGGCAGAAGTTTTAATAAAATAATTGGTCTGACTTAAAGGAGTAGAGGGTCTCACTCAAGGATAAATATTCTTGTTTTTCAAATAGTATAATGTCTTTGTGGCTTCGGTTTCATTATTACATTTATATGCTGCCCAACTCTCAGCAACTATATGTCTTATGTAAACTCTTAATACATACTGTACTTGTGTGGTTACTGACTACTGATGTATTTAAGTATTTTATTTGGAATACAGGTCTCTGCAGATTACAATGTTAGTAATAGTATACTTTGTATCAGCTATAATGCTGTAAAACGGTCTTCATCTTAGAATATAAAATGAGATGCTTCATACAATTTTGCACAGTGATAGTCAATGGTTCTTTTCCTTTTCCTTTTCTGCAGGTATTCAGATTCTAAAATATGTTGTGCTGAAGACTCACCAAAACAGAAAATGGGATTTCTATGGAGATTCTTGCATCTGTCATCCAAGTCATGGTTGTAGCAATTTTTTTTCAAGAGGCAACTGGACTTTCTGGTTTTTCTTTGAAGATGTTTCGCTTCTCATCCAAGAAACTTCTTCAGCTCTGACTGGATGGTGGGGAATGGAAGGGTGTATACTCCTTGCAGACATCTGGTCATTTGCATTCTTTTAGCAAATCATTAAGGTCACCTGGAGGTTTATCTGTGTCATCAGGGTCACCTGTTTACAAGGAGTATAAATCTTTCCATTCTTCACCATCCAGTCAGAATTGAAGAAGTTTCTTGGATGAGAAGTGAAACGTCTTCAAAGAAAACCAGAAAGTCCAGTTGCCTCTGGAAAAAAAGCACATTTGGTAGAAATATGGGATACTATGCTTAAAATAAAAAGAATTAAATAAAATATTAAACAGCTGAGAATTTTGTTCTATTGTAACCAACATCTGGTTGTACTATCTGAAGCAAAACAAAAACAATTTGCTTTTTAAAAATCTTAATAAATTTAGATGGAATTGATGTCAATGTTTATTTCTTTACTAATCATGATATCAGAAAACAATATTGGGGTAAGGTATTTTGGAACATGAAAGATGCTTTCAAAAGATCCCAGTACTCAGTCATAATTGTTTCTAGAAAGAATTGCATAATTCAAATAATAAAAGATGTTCTTGGCTAATAAATAAGGAACCTGTTAGGACATTTGCAATGTTTTTGTTGGAATAGGAATCTTTCCGTTATTTGAAGCAAGGAGATAAATATGGGATAGTGGTAGTGTAATTTGTTTAGAAATTGTATTCAGCACAGGTAAGTCTCTACATGATAAATTTCAAGCTTTCAAATGATCAGTGCAATAATGAAAAAAGTTAGGCTGAGTAGAGGACAATATCAGATTTTTCATTTCTTTTTTTTCAGTTCATTTACTACCAAACCAAAGAAAAGGCAATACAGATACAGAGAGATATACAACATATTATGCCAGCCGTAGAAAGTCTCTTAAACATGCATCATTTTCTAAGCAAGCAACCACTATTATATTCTCCAAGATTCCAAAGACTTCACTAAAACTCTAGGGAGAGAAAGAGTTAGAAAAGAGTACTGAGATATATTATTTCAACATTTCTTCCTGAAATGGGGCAGATATAATAATAATAAAAAATCACGGTGAATAGAAGCTAGATCTATTGGTCAAAGAACTGTATTACCTTCTTTTCCCTCTGGAGTTTCTTATATAGAAAGCTTTGACAGAAATTGTCCTGGATGACCAGAAGTCTGTGAAAAGTTTCATTCTAAGCCAAACTTTGATTCAAGCATCTTTCCAACATTTTCAAATAAGCTTGATTCTTATCTGGATTTTGATTTCGTAAAATCTTATGCATAATGTTACCACAAAAATTCAGAGTATTTGCTTTGCTCCTATTCCTCTATTTTTATGTTTCCCTTTACAATATTTTATTTTATGAGATTTAAAAAAAAGATCATTATTTTAACTGCATTTGCTAACACATAAAGTAGAGAAAATCACTCAAACAAACAGGTTGAACACAGAAACTAAAACCTGTATAATATTCCTAACTCCTTATCATCAATATTTATGAATGTATTTTTCTCTTCACAACATCCATCAGGTACTTTCAATTTTTAAACTGTTCACCAACTTCTTTTGCTACTCTAAGTTAACATGAATTGATAATCAGTAGTGATCTCCTATCTTAATTTCAAAGATACGATTCTGAATGTTTAGAAGTGGCCACCTTTAGCTACTTATAAACCAATTCTGAGGATCTCATCAACTCCATTGACATTTTCAGTCTTCTCCTTTCTTTCAATGTATTCATGCTTACTCTATATATTTGTTTTGTGTTTTGAACATTAATCATTGTGAACTTAAATTCATTCTATAGGACAAAATCACCTCAACATACTTTTTTCTGAAAGGTCACTCACTTTTGGTATCTGTCCATATTTATTTATTACCTATTAATTCTTGAACCTAACCATCTCTTCTTGTTTTACAATACAGGTAGTCCTCATTTACTCATCATAATAGGGAATGGAAACTCTCTCTCTAAGAGATCCATTTCTAAGCTGACACCTCATATAACAGCACTACCTTACATTAGTTCCGGCCATGGACTTTAAGTGAATCACTTACAGACATTAAATCTTATGTCAAATGACCAGGATTTGCAGCTTCCCATTGAATGTACATTATGGAATTGAGCTCTAAATTATTGTGATCATGTGACTATGGGAATGCTACAATAGCTGTATCTGCAAGGAACAGTTGTAAATATCCTTTTCAGTACTGTTGTAACTTTAAATAGTCGCTGAACAAGGGGTCAGCAAGTGAGAACTATGTTAAATAAAGCATTCAGCTTACTTTTTGTGTGTGTTTCCTTAACACTGATGTCTCTGTAACAAACTGTGCAGAGGCATATTCATACATAGCCATGTTGATATCTTTTGACATTTTTCTCAACTGAACATGTACTTTACACACTACCATTCTACCAGCATTTGATCATTTAAAAATTTCTCCATACATTTTGCCATTCCGCCATTCACTAATCATTCCATTTGTTTTCATGATCATTTTTGCTACATTAAGCTACCAATTTTCAACTCCATATTTGAACAAGTCATTCTATAATTCAAGTCTGTTAATCGTTTATTATTGCATTGTTGCATTGCTGCATGAATAGAGATTATTAATGGAGTCCAAAATTTGTTTTTAGGTTGCAGAAATATGTGGTTCCTCAACATCTGGCATAGACCTTGCTAATGGATGCTGTGTATGAACCAGCATGACTGTCTTAGTTTATATTACTCTCATATCTAAGATAGGCAGAGAAAGGATTGGCGGAGGAGGGCTTTGTTCAAGGACTACTACCGATACACACAGACACACACACACGTACACATGTACATACGTACAGTACATACCAGAGATAGGTTTCAGCAGGTTATGACCAGTTCTGGAGAACTGGTAGCAGAAATTTTGAGTAGTTTGGAAAACCGGTAAATACCACGTCTGACTGGCCCCGCCCCCATCTATTCTCTGCCTCCCAAGTCCCAGCTGATCAGGAGGAAATGGGGATTTCACACTAACCTTCCCCTGGAGTGGGGAGGGAATGGAGATTTTACAGTATCCTTCCCCTTCCACGCTCGCCAAACCACGCCATGCCCTCCAAGCCATGTCTACAGAACCAGTAGGGAAAAAAATTGAAAGCCACCACTGGTACATACTGTACATACATAATAGGATTTTAGCCTTAGTTAGTAAACAAGTGGCTTACATTTTTACCAGCTACTTTTTACAAAACAATTAGAGAAGCAGAAACCAAATTAGAAGCAGAAACCAAGCAAGCAATTCTGTAGCAAATCCAGTTGAACCAGTCCCTTTTAGAAATGGGAAACCTCTGGCAGAAGCCAAAATTGATTGTTTGAGACATCAATTACCCACCGCACCTCAGACAAAGCACTAACTGTAAGAAATAAATATATAGGGAGTTACTATATTAAAGGGGGAAACTCATTTGTATTTAAGTGGAAGTATTGTCAGTGACAATATGAGGCTAAGCTTAATAACCAGAAGCACAAGGAAAGGTGGAATCCATTTGGTTCTATTTTAATATTTCTTCTTCCACCTTGAAATAGTTTACCCCATTTAGCTTTAATATCTCTCTTGTCACTGACAACATGGCTTCAAGGCATTGTGTTGTGTAGAAATCATTGCTAAATATATAACAGTTTTAAAAGTGCAGGGTTCTGACAGATTCCAATGTTAAGAACCTTTAGATTTTTTAAAATGTCATTTTTTCTTTTCCTGCATGAATTAAAAGTATATATTCTTCATAATTGCTAGATACAATTTTCTTACTCATATATTTCAATCAGAATAGAATAGACTGGAAGGGACCTTGGAGGTCTTCTAGTTCAGCCCTCTGCTCAAGCAGGAGACTCTATACTAGTGACTGTCCAGTCTCTTCTTAAAAGCCTCCAGTGATGAAGCACCCAAAACTTCTGAAGGCAAGCTGTTCCACTGGTAAATTGTCCTCACTTCACTGTTAGGAAGTTTCTCCTTAATTTCAGGTTGTCTTTCTCCTTGATTAGTTTCCATCCATTGTTTCTTGTCCTGCCCTCTGATGCAATTTAATTTCAACTAAGATGTTTGAGCCTTGCTAAGTGCGCATGTAATATATAATATACAGGCACATTTATTTTATTTTCATGTGGTAAGCTTCAACCTTTTCAGACCTGCCAGTCATATATTTCTCAATCCCCTTCTCTACTTATTAGATTCCAGGCACATATTGAAGGCATCGTGCAAAAGCAAAGGGTATTTTCAAGGTGTGATAATATCTGCTCCTGCATTTTGTGGAGCTAGATAATCAAGCTAATGTAATTAAGAAAATGCTCCAAAGAAGAGTCTGCATAATAAAAATGTTATACTACGAAACAAAGAGAACATTTGGACTGAAGTGACAACCTGGTTGCAAAGGTCACTAATTCAGGAGCAGACTTGATAACAACTCTTTCCTCTTTCATCTCGCTGCTGAAGTTTATAGAAATAAATGTTAAATTTGTTTTTGTTTTTCTCTTTGGTTGAACTGCCCTGGTAGTGCCATTAGCAGCACATCAGAATTACAGAAACTCAAACTGAATTTGGAAATTTATGCAAGACCACAAAAGGCACAAAGTAAGATTAGGTATTTCTACAGCTTTATGAAAGTTTGTTCCAAATTAGTAAGTAAATAGGTAAATAAAGCATTTACTTGAAAATAAATTAATCAATCCTGGTTCATGATATGTAAATGATTCTGCCAAGCAGATGAATAGTATACTAATTAAAATTTGCAGGATTGTTTAATATCAATAAGAGTAGTTCTAATTCATGCACTTTCAGAAAGCAATAAAAAGATTTGGCATATAACTCTCATATTAAAGCAGCTTTTAAAATATTCATTACAGTCACTGTATTTAAAAAATTGGTACTTTTGTTCAACAATTAAACAACTGTGTTCTCTAAATAATTGGTATAGAGATTATCTATTCTATGGAAACTTTAAGAGTTTAAATGTCAGTACAATCTGGCAAATAAATATAAAAACTACTTTAGAAGAACATTAAAGCCCTTTACTTTCACAATAATAACATCTAGTTGTATCTCAGAGCAAAAAGAAGCAGTAGAGCTAAAGATTTCCTAAAAATTCAAATAGCATTCTATGACATAAATTAACTTTTTGATTTAAAAAGCTTTGCTGAGCCAACTGCCTTCCCTGGATTTTTTCAGTTTTTACTTGTTGCTTTCTTATATTTAGATGCAAACTGATTTGACAGCAACAGTGATTTGCCACAAACTCCCACTTTAAAATTTCCATGGGATCCAAGAGTATCCAAAGTAGCATCATCTTTAACAATTTTAAAGGTCAACTCTCACCTGTCCTGCTCCAGATTACCTTGTATAGGCATTTCAGGGAATTGTAAATTAAATAAAATTCAGGGACCTAAGATTGCCAATGACCATGAGCCAAATATGGGACCGAGGACCAAACAGTCATATAAAATATTGAATGTTGATGTTGGACCTGCATATCACAGACTAGCATGTGTTTACTCTAAGAACTATTGTACTAGGCAAATGTAGAGATACATATGGAATTTATGGTTGCTTTTGTCATATTTAACAATTTGTAAAAATGTTACATAGGAAAGACCCAGATCTAGGAAGACTGAGAAAATAATTAACATTCTTTTCCATTTTTAGTGCTGGCTCATTCATGGTGAAATACTATTACTTTTGAATGTAAATATAAATTATGAATGTTGAGGACATCATTATTACACTAGTATTTTGTCAGGACTGGGGAGTTGAGGTATGTATGGTAGGACAAAATTCCATAAGATGTATACAGTATATATATATATCAAGAAATGTGATTCAGGTAGTTAAGATCTCACAAGCATGATACAAAAAGACACATTTGTGGCATTCTATATAGCAAACAGCTATATTAAAACACTGCTACAGAGTAGAACATTACATGATATACCATGTTTGCACAGTTACAGTGCGGTTTTCTTGTAAGTCTAGTGGATTTGACATCCCATTATGTAATTTGTGCAAAAGGTGCGACATTTTCTTATACTCTCAACTGCAGATATTCTTATTGGGTGCTCAATAGTTCATGAAAACAATCTTATGGTGTATAATGGAGGTGCTCATGTGAGAAATTGGTTGTGTAGGTTTACATTTATGAATGTGTTTACATCTGCCAAAGTAAAACTGTAGATGAAGAAAGCATTTTTGTTTGCAACATTCTTCTTAATCTGACAATTTATCTTCATTTCTTATTTAATGTGAAGAAAAGAACACCTGTGTTTATCAGCTGGGGCCAATTTTGCTTCCGGTTTTTTCTCTCTTTATTCTATTAAAAATTGATAATTAACATTCACATGCTGAGAAAGGTATTTCAATGTTAATTATTGAAGAAGTCTTTTTTAAACAGAAGGCAGAGCAGGTTGATAAGAAAAGCATCAACATAAAATATAGGTGCAAACTGGCATTTTTAGGTATGGCCACTGTGTATGGGACTATATGCAAGAGACATCAATAATGGGAAAGATAGATTGGATATAATACAGAAAAATAGATATTTAGAAAGTTTATTTGAATAAATAATAAATTTCCATTGAATATTATCTCCTGCCAGTTTGCTTTGATTGTTAATAGTTCAGATTCTTGTAGAGAGTTTAAGCTTGCAATAAACCTTTATATTCATTTGAACTATCTCGGTTTCCTGATTTCCTTGGTGCTTTATTTTTCAATAAAGGTTATATTTGCCACCTTTAATCATTTTCTCATACACAAAGAAGTATTGAACACTATTTTAATTGTAGGGCAGTCCCAACCTTGCCAATTTTCAACCAGAAGAAACAAGTATGAACAAACAAACTGAGGTCTTCATCATTTTCCTTATTTATACCCTAGAAAATTGTAATCTAAAATGAATATATATGAATAGAAAAAGCAGTCATTCTATTGATCCTGGTAGTTATTCTAAAAGGGATGTTTTGTAATTTGAAGTTCTTGTCATATGCATGATTCCTGCTTAAGAAAGAGGGATGTATTATACAACACAAATACACTTCATATAAAGATTTCTTTGAAAATGACTCAAAAGCTGAAACTGTTCCAGAACACAGTGACTACTTTGGTGGCAGGTCATTTCATTCTGCAGGCTCCTACAGTGAGTTCCAGTTGTTTCTGGGCCTATCTCAAAGTGCTGGTTATCATAGGGTTATACCAGGCAATGCTTTGCCAAAATTGAAACTGCCCACCTGGATTGGCCATGTAGACAGAGCCTGTTAAGAATTCTCTCTAACTGTTACAAGTACAGTCAGTGGATATGTTCTCCCGGTTTTGCAACAAACTTACATAAATATAAATTATATTAATTAAGCATCTGACTAATCAAATTCGATGGATGGATGGATGGATGGATGGATGGATGGATGGATGGATGGATGGATGGATGGATGGATGGATGGATAGATAG
>JANHFT010005536.1:181634-198939 GCA_032467955.1 Pseudoxenodon macrops
AAAGCACACCCACCCAGTCACCTGACCTCCAAGCCACACCCACAAAATAAGCCACACCCACAGAACCGGTAGGGAAATTTTTAGATTTCACCCCTGTGCTGTATAGAGGAAAGTGTATTATTTTAGGCAGCATTAATGGATGGATTGTAATGACATGAATGAATATTAGAAATTATATACAGGGGTGTAGGAATACTCAGAATCAACATTCTACACGTACAGTTCGTTTCCCACAGTTCAATAAAATAGTGTCTCTTAATGATACATAATTACTTAATTGAGGCATATTCTCACCAAATGCAGTAACAATAAATTTACATGTTGCACTCAATTATATCTTCTCTCCCTCCCTACACAGATATATAGTTTGCTAAATAGAATCTTCAATTCCTCCTACAGCTAGGATAAATGGGAACAGGAAATAATAGAAAGTGCTGTTGTGTAAATGAAAATCCACTAACACAACAGTAGATCTCATTCAGATAGTTCGCTTAGAAGACCCTGAAGTATGAAGAGCATCACATGTAATATTCAATGTGTTTCTTCTAATATCATTTCATAACATGTTTTCCCCAAATTACCCTTCATTTCAAGATATATAAAATACTGTAAGAATATGAAGATATTTGTACTTTGTATTGTTTATTTTGTGCATTAATTAAAAATATAAATAATGGAAGAAAGAAAGAAAATAGAGATCTTTATAAAATGCTGAATGAAGTACAGTGAACGAGTGAATAACCCTATAAATGTGGGAAGATGACAGACTCAATAATTCCTCTGTAGAACTGTATCAGCAGCTCCTTGGGTAGTTTGACCTTCCTGAGTTGGCACAGAAAGAACATTCTTTGTTGTGCTTTTTTGATGACATTTTTTATGTTAGATGACCATTTTAGGTCTTGAGATATGATAGAATCTAGAAATTTGATACTGTTGATACTGTGTTGTCTAGTACTGTAAGTAATAGAATTATGGGAGGGTTTCTCCTAAAGTCTACCACCATTTTGAGTGTTTTCAGTTCCAGATTGTTCTGGTTGCACCACAAGGCTAGTTGTTCAACCTCCCATCTGTATGCAGTTTCATCATTGTCTCGAATGAGACCGATCACTCTTGTATCATCTAGTTTAACAGATGGATCTGTTGAGATTCAGTCATTGGTATATAAAGAAAAGAGAAGTGGTGAGAGACTGAATGACAGACTCAGCAAAACCTGGAAATATGGGTGAACATTTCTACAGCAAATGGCCACATATTCTGTAAAGTGGCTAGGGAGATAGGAAGATATGGATGTAAATGGTAAGAGTTAAGAATTAGCTTTACTGTCAATTTTATACATTTAAAAACATCTGGAACTGCAGATTTAATTTTAAAAGGGCTTAAAAGTATCACAAAACAGGCCTACCATTTCTGGTAATTGTGATGACTGAGCAGTCTGGCCTCTGACTTTGAAAAAGTGGTGATATTTTCAATGGTTGAAGTTGGGATTTGAGACAATATGTTACCGCCCATGGCTAAAATCCTCAAGAGTTAAAATCGAAGAAAGCTGTTCCATTACAAAACAGCATTCACTGTCAACCATGCATAAAGGGAAACAAATTGATCCTTCACCCACATTAAACAAAGAAGTGCTCCTCATCAATCAAAAGACAACAAGGAATTGCTAGTTATTTTGAGCATCAGTCAACTGGGGAAAGTAGGATATCACTAAAAGAATAAACCTTCTTTGACTTACTTTAACTGTATAGCACTTCATTCATAATAATAATAACAGAGTTAGAAGGAATCTTGGAAGTCTTCTAGTTCAACCCCCTGCTAAAGCAGGAGACCCTATGCACACAGAGCAATATCTGAAGGCATGCAAAGGTGTTACCCTATGTCAGCTCCAGCAGGCCTGTGGTTGCTGGCCAGGTAATTTTCAGCCTTCCAGATGGCAGGGGAAGACCGTTTTCACCCTCTTAAAAGCCTTTAGTCATGGACCACCTACAACTTCTGATTGCCATATATCTTTGTTCCTACCATTCATGGATATTATATCTATTTTTCAGGGCAAGCATAACTCCTAATCTTTCAGAAATGTGTATGTATTATGATGTCTTCCCATATATAGATCAGACTTTATCTGCATGCAAGGGCACATTTTTAAAAAAATGCTTAGAAATTTAGAAAAAAGATTGTAGTGAGAAAATGTTTTAAGCATTTTTCCAGTCATATCTATGTGAAAAACCACAAATACTAGACAGAAGAATAGTTTTTCCCCGAACGCCATCACTCTGCTAAACAAATAATTCCCTCACCACTGTCAGACTATTTACTAAAACTGCATTACTATTACTATTAATCTCTTCATTTCAGTCCACGGATATGGAAGCTCCAAGCTGCACTGAACTCTCTTTTTCTATTAAATGTCAGGAAATGTACCGGTTAAGCTTGTAAGTCGACCTCTTTAGCCATACTTCATAAAATCAAATTTATTTAACATGTAGGTTGAGAATGTGTTCCAACACTTTTCCTCAATGTTCACCATGTACTGTAATGTAGTTTCATTAAAGCGAAATGTTAGGGAAGTAACAGGACAGCATTAGTTTCTGTGGATAATTTATTGTGCGAAAAAGATCATGACCTATTGTTAGACTAGAAGAAAACCCAATTAAAGAACTCTGCTGTGATCAGGGGAATCACAGAAGTCAAGGAGGCTGTTACAGCTGTATAGTAGAAGACTTGCCCACTTTTAATATGTGTAATAAAGAGGCAGGGCTTTGATCACATAATCACAGCCACTGTTTTGGCATTTTGGATCTCCTTGGAGACACCCCTGGGTGTTATATGCCTAGGCAGCTTCATGAGTTGAGACACAACATCTTTTAAGTGAAAATTTTCAGCACTCAAAATATCTTCTTATACTGAGGAACTATTTTCTTCTACTAACATTTCAGACTAGGGAATCTTCACTGAAACCGAAGCAATTTGATTCTTTTGCTAAGCTTTTTACAATCATATCGTTATCAAATGGGATATCTGAAAAGAAATGGGTGCAATTTTTCAGTAAAGTAGATCAATTTCTGAAGGTGTCTGAAGCTGAATTGTCTATAACATTCATCTATAAATCTATTATATTATCCTAGACATTATATCAGCCTAAGGTTTGTTTCTATTTATCATCCTTTCACCTAATTAGAGATTATTTCCAAGCAACTGCTTCCCAAGTGTCTATGGTGATTTACTACAAAAATTACATTGTCCAATTCCAATGATACCATTATTCTTTATAACATGTTCTGACTTATATTTAATAAAACAGTTAATTTACAGTAGGTTATTCTACCCCACCTATCCTCAACCCTTGGAATCATAATTGTGTACCTTCTGCTGTTAGTGGTAGCTACATCCTGAAGGCCACTCCCTGCATTAGCAGTATTCTTTGTCACCTAAGGAACATCACTGCCAGATTCTAACTATTTCCAGAATACAACTTCAGAACTTTAGTATTCTAAGTTACTATGCCATGGTGTGCCAAAAAGGCAAATAGTGTTTTTTTTAAAAAGAAGCTTATTTCAACTGCAGGAGATGTTGGACAAAACAAATAGTATGCCAAGTTAAGGTTGTTGCTTAAGACTCGAATTAATAATTATGAGTGTTTTCCCTAAAAATGTTTTACAATAATAACATTAATTTCAAGAACACTTGTAGAAGCATCTTGTGTATATACCTATGAAAATTATTTGAGTTAATTGATTTTGTTGAATATTAAATGGTAATATACTGTAGCTTCTACATTTCAGGAATTTGTTAATTACTTGTATTTTCACAGAATAATACATCAAAATACTCTGATAACTAACCATGAAATATATTCCAGATGCAGACATAAAATTGTGAGATTATGACATTTTCATCAGGAAGATTCATTATTTCATTTTATAGTCTATTTTGAACCTGAAAGGATTATGTATCTTTTCATTAAAATATGACTTGCATGTACAGTACACACATATTCATCATGGATGTATTTTTCTTACATTATACATTATTAGAATCTGTAAATATATAGCGCTTCTTCCTTACTAACATAACACTAAATAAAGAGAAATGTTTTTAAAAAGCAAAACAAGTGTGACTATATAACCAACATCCCATTTTCTTGTTCCCTGTAGTTAGCGAGAATAGTACTATAAGTTGGTAAGGAGTTGTGGTTATATTTTGCATACCAATACGGGAGGGAAAGAGAACATTGTACTGGGTCAGAATATATATTTATGAATTAATCTATGGATCCCCATACTTTTATAATGCATAGTTCAATGCTAAACCACAGAATTCAGGAACAGACATTACAATGTATCTAACAGCAGTTTGGTCTAACAAAAATTTCCATCTTTCCAGTCAAACACATCAACTGCAGTTCCTATAATTTCGGCCAAATGTAATTTCTGTGAATTAAGATAATGTTTTGGAACAGGATAGGATATGAAAATAAAAGAAAATCAATAGAAAAAGTTGGTGTTTTGCTGGTGTTTCACTCAGTTGATGAGTGAAATAACTTTCTGCTAGCACTTAGATACAATCCTAGGATCAAAATTGATGTCTAAAATAGACTAAAAATTCATTACAAGATTATCTATTAGATTCCAATGCAGTTCATCAGAAAGCATTGAAAACCATGACGGACACATCAATTTTCATCTCTACATTCTTTAGTAGCCTTTGGCAAAAAAATTAAATAGTTATAATCTGAAGGAATCTAATCATTTCAAGAATTACAGAGAGGAAGAGTTAGATGTTGTGGAGCCTCTCGCCTCTACTTGCTGGGTCCCTAGGACTGAATATTTGGGATAAGACTGAAATATAAGACTTGTCCTTTGCCCTAAAATTATTGTACATTTTAGTGTCAAAATATATGTGTCCATCCATTGTTGGCCAACCCAATCACTTCTTTTAGAAAATTATCTGGACTGTCAATGCAATTGTCAATTCAGTTTTTATACTTAAGACAAGACATTGTAAAGAAGAAGAACACACATACATAACTACACATTTAAAAAAACAACAACAAACAAATAACCTTTAGTTCTTCTGCCAACTGATGGGAACAAATGGAAAACCCTGGTAGTTCTTTGTGCGTGAAATCAGCTTTGGCCACTTTGAATCACCGTCCCACCTGCTGCAGCTTTTATTCCCTATAAAAAGTGAAATGTGTTCTCCAGTTTTAGGGAGTAAGAAAAATATATGTTTGGCCTTGATTGATGTTGTTTTTAATTAATTCATCAAACTCTTTTTCCCCCCAGTGATCACTGCTTGTAAGCCTGGAAACATTTGACAGAGGTGGTAATTGCATCATGATCTGTAATATATCAATACGGCATTCTTCTAGACTGCTTAGTCTAATAAGCTTTTCTGTTAATGCATTAAATCTCAGTGACAGGCTTTTGCCTGGTCAGTGAGGGAAAAATGTGGAAAGAGGTCAAAAGGCTGGTGTGGTCACAGCACATTAAAATGAACAATAGGAAACCAAGACTCCTCTTACTATGTTGGACTCTGGATATTTCACTCCTGTGTAAATAGGTCAGAGGCTTCCCAGCATTAAACAATCATATAAATTGTATTAACATTTAGCCCTGACAACTGGAGACCTTATGCTCCAAGAGGCTTAATGAAACTCTAACCTACTTTCCAAGCTTTCTAACATGGTGTAATAATCTTTAGTCTTTTCATGCCTGTTAATTCCTGCAGATCTGCATAGACTTCAGTCTGCGAAGCGAAATGCATGTCTACCTATGTGAGAAGAAGAAAGAAGAGGTCATCCAGGCATATCTTTCCCACTCTGTGTGGGAAAGCAGCTTGGCTTAATAAAGTCTTTTATTCTTACAGCATCAACCAAATCTTTTTAAATAAATCTCAAGGAAGCCAGCCAGAAGAGGTTTTCTGGGGGAAATTGTCTCTAAATGTCAGGACCTTTCAGGTCAATTTCAAATTACCTTGTGGAACAAAAGGCCTTGCAGTGGCTAGCATGAGCTCTTCTTTCTCTTTTGTTTTCTCCTAGGGGATTTTAAGGCAGCCTGTGGAGCATTGCACCACACCTGGTTCCCAATTATAAAAATAAAAATAAGGTTGGCATCAGAGCGTGGGTGTTTAGGAGGAAGATTTGTGTCATGTAGGTGAGAAGAAAAGAGGCATCTTTAACTATCAGCTCAATAGGCAACTAATGGTAAAGGAGGAGCAGGTTTTGACTTCAGCACACCAGCACCAGACAAGGTGAAAGGAGAAGAGTCTGGCAGATTCACCATTCAGCAGATATGCTGAGAAGCTACAGCCAGCCAACACATTCCTTTTGTTACCTCAGCACAGACTGCAAAACTGCTAAATTAATGCTTCAAAAGCAATTGACAGCAATGGAAACCAACTTGGAGGTGGCTAAATGGTGGCTGAAGACTTTGGAATAAACTTGGGCAACAGAAATAGAATTGTTATTGACAGTTTAGAAATAAGATATCCATACAGGCGTAGACAAATATGTTACTATAGGTATTTGATAGTACAGTACAGGGCTTAGTAATAAGTGGTATGGTAGACATTATGACTATAGATTCATTAAAGTTAATAAAAGCTCTCTAGAAACATACAGAAGTTAAAAACAGTCCTGGTTTTGGGGGGCTGTCCATACTAATTACCCAACAGCATTTGTTTTAGTGACTCTGGAAATCTCTGTGACTTGATATTTAGATACTGTACACTTTTGCCTGTTCACATATTTCTTTTTCTGCTTTCATCTGACTCTTGTTCTATTTTGCTGGCTATTTTTTTAAAAAAATGTGTGTGATGTGTGATAAATATCAAGCTTATATTTTTGCTGACTGAAATAAGTGGTGTGTGTGCAAGTTCAGGTCTGAATATATGCCTTAATTGATTGTGCTGGCTACAAATTTATCTGGAAATTACCCACAATCATTTTCCAAAACTCATTTATATTTACTCATATTATTAATTGATATTATTAATTTAAAAGATGTCACTGGTTAAAGCAAGACAGATCCTATACTTTTCAATTGTTACGATCTAAACCAGTGTGTCAATGAGTCACTGCAGCTGCTGATACTTATTTCTTTTTTTGTGCCAGCAAAAATAGCTAAAATTAAATGCCTTGTTTTGAAAGCATTGGGGCTCTCATGTTAAATTGCAATCTATTTAGCCATTTTTGGATGAATCAAATGGGTCTGATGATATCTGCTTCTTTATCTGCAAAACCAATCTTATTCAGCCAAATATTTCTCTAGTCAGAGTGCTTATGTTAAGTAGATGACAAAAAAAATCAAACCCCAAAATAAAATAGAAACATGAGCAATGCCTAATCAGACTACTTCCCCTCTTCCAAAAAAGCACATCTGCCCTAGTTTTGTTAACTGTTGATAGCTTTGTGATCAGAATCCCATTTTAACAAACAGAATATTCTAAACTGTTTTTACCATATAAATTTATGGTGGAATTTGTGATTAAAAAAACCAAACAAAAATGTAATGTTCAAAAGTCGACTGCACTTGAGGGAGCAGCCTGAAATGAAAGGCATTTGAAACTTGCTTTCAAAAAGGGTTTATGTAAAAATGTGCCTACAAAATGAGTATCAAATGACCGTAAATAAGGGGTGTCCGTAGTCTAGAAACATAAATGATAGCTCAGGACAAATCTGGAACATGTTTTGAATATCAGAGCTTCATATATTTCTTTTCCCAATAGTGTAAAATAGGGAAAAATCCTAACCCTAATCTTAATTCCAATGATGTGGCATAAAAAACATGATTTCTTTAAAAAAAGAATTAGATTTACAGTGAAATATAATCATAGAACTGTCAAATTTGGCATAGGAAAAAAATATGGAGATCCTCTGGTTCAACCCTCCGTTATATGCAAAAACACCAAATCTAAATAAACCAAATCTTAATTGCCATTAACCAGCATAAAATAACTATCAATTTTCTAAAAAGGAAGCAAATAGCATTTAAAATCAGCAGTAGGGTGTAAGTCATGGTAATTTTGACAGAAATTTCAATCAGAAAACCAATTATATCAGCCTTGACAGTTCACTGTTGAGCTTCTTCTGAAAACCCTTCCTAGCCAGATAACGAGAACCCGTAAGTCTTAATAGAAAAGAGTTGTGCTGACAGAAAACCTTCAGTGCAGATTCAGCCAGTTTGCCTATTTGGGAGAACCGGTTGTTAACTTTCTAAGCAGTTTGGAGAACCCATTGTTGGAAGAAATCTTATTTTGTTTTTTTTCACTTTACAGATCTAATCCTGCAAGGAAGGCAGGAAGGAAACATTCTGGTGTTGTTTCTATCCTAATCTTTATTGCCCTGCTTATGGAAACTGCCTCTCTTGTTAACCCTTATTACATTGTAACAGCTAAGGGGAAGCGCCCATTGACATAAGTGATGTTGAGTTGGCCACGCCCACCCAATCACATGACCACCAAGCCACGCCTACCCAGCTAGGGCAGAGAACCGGTTGTTGAATTATTTGAATCCCACCACTGCTTCAGTGTTATCTCCACTGATCTCAGATTCCATATTGTACCATAGGTACAAGTCTTAGTGTACGCAAAAATGTTGGCCCGTCCACATGAACTAAGAAAACATATACAAAAAAAAAAAGAATATATAGACATAACTTAATTATATTCACAATGTGCAACTCTTGCTACTAAGAATGTAACGGAAAAGTTGTCACTGTTGAAGCCTTATTTACTGCAAACGATTCATGAGATGGAAAGGTTGATTCAGGAGTCCCAGGCTAATTTTATAGAACTGGCAGATAGCAAGGCTTTCTCATTTCGTCCCCTATTAACTGGAAAAATGGATCTAAAATTCAATGCAATAAAACAAGCATCCAGAAAGTTCAAGTGTAATTTAACTTTGAAGCAGTAATTATTTTGGCTTCTGTTTCTCTGTGGCTAGTTGCAATACTTCACTTGCCTCCCAACCATACAATGTTCACTTTCTTGACCCATTAAAGTTTATTTCCATCCACTGGACATAGATAGAAAAAAAGATTAATATATATATATTTAAATGTGGCACTGCCTGCAGGCTCCAGATTATTTGTAATCTGTGTTGTAACATCTATGGTTTTTTAAATATACTGAAGGCCCCACTGCACATTATGTCATCCAGTGAAGCCAATAAAACTAACTTCCATCTAGAAAGTTCAATGGTAGCATTCTCAAGACAGTATTTTAGGCTTCCTTGTAAAATCTGCATGCATCTTTTTTTTGTAGTCAGGTGATGGAGGCATGTTGATTCACCAGACTTCATGTATGAGCCACGGTGATGCAGTTGTTAGAGTGCAGTACTGCAGGCTACTTCTGCTGACTGCTGGCTGACTGCAATTTGGCAGTTCAAATCTGACCAGGCTCAAGGTTGACTTCAATCCTTCCGAGTTGGGTAAAATGAGGACCCAAATTGTTGGGGCCAATATACTGACTCTGTAAACTGCTTAGAGAGGGCTGTAAACCACTGTAAAGCAGTATATAAGTGCTATTGCTATGCCTCCCATGCTACCTATTCAAGTCATATTAATAAAATCCATATCCTGATTACTTCAAATTGTTATCAGATTTGTTAAAATTATGCACACTGTTATCAAACCAGTCAGACAGCCAGTGCAAGAAAATATGAAGTCAGTAAACAAATATTAAAATTAAACCATTTGGAGTGAAGATCATGGCTTTATTATCACAAGAAGGAAACTTTGCACTTTCATATTTTAGAAAATAACAATGCATATTAACATTTTTGCTGTTTTGTTTATTTGCACTTACCAACCTCCATAACACTAGAACAATTGGAATCTGTGATGCCATCAGGACATTCGCAAGTATAGAAACCATCCAAACCGGACACACAGATGCCTCCATTTTCACAAGGATTAAAGTCACAAGCATCCCCTGTAAATTAAAGAAAGAGTTGCTCAATTGCATGGCAAACAATACTATGAATATATGTTCGTAAGCATTCAGAAGACGTATGTATACTTAGGAAATATGGCCTATTGTAGCCTTCTCCTATCTGGTGTTTTCCATATATACTGAATAGCAATTTGCAAAATTCCCACCTTTTATGCTCATCATTTTATGGACACGGGATTGGGATTTAATTTATCCCAAAATTTGGTTTTTAAGTATAAAGTCAAATGTTGTAGCCTCTCACCTGCTGGACTGCGTATTGACAAATTGATTTGTTACAAAATGTAATATATTTGTCTAGAATATGACATATAGCTTCAGCATATATTCAATGCATTATAGCATTTCAAACTGCAGAGCTGTCAAGCAGAATATAATCTAAAAAAATACCTATTTGAATATAATCCATCTGATTTCACTGGAGTTTGATTAAGCACTTGGGTGTCAGAGATCCATCTGATTAATAGTTCTCTTTCTGTCATACCTGTACACTGTATTTCACAATATTCTAATAATAATAAAATCAGCTCATGCAGTATGTCAACTAAATCCCTCTTCATATATGCATCTATCACATGCTATTTATCTTTGTCAATTTAAAAATGTATTCTTATTTAGAACAGAAACAAGTAGCTAACTCATTGGTCCCTCATTTGTCTGACTGCTATGAAATATAGAGATATAAGGAATTTGGCCTGACAGATTGCTTCTCTCCTTGATTAGTTTCCATCCACAGCTTCTTATCTTGCCTTGGAGAATAGGTTAACTTCCTCTTACTTGTGGCAACCTCCGAGATATTGGAACACTGCTATCATGTCACCCCTAGTCCTTCTTTTCATTAAACTAGAGACACCCAATTCCAGAAACTGTTTTTTATGTTTTAGTTTCCAGTCCTCTAATCATCTTTGTTGCTCTTCTCCACACTGTTTCTAGAATCTCAAAATCATTTTTACATCATGACAACCAAAACTGGATGCAGTATTCCAAGTGTGGTCTTACCAAGACATTATAAAGTGGTATTAATACTTCATATGATCTTGATCCTATCCCCCAGTTAATGCAGTCTAAAACTGTGTTGGCTTTTTTTGGCAGTTGCAGCACACTGTTGGCTCATATTTAAGTGATGTCCACTAGGACTTAAGTGATGTCCACCAGGACTCTCACAGTTAGTACTATTGAGCCAGATGGTTATCCAGAAACTACATCACAGACTCTATCCTTAACTTTGAGTTTCTTAGCCTTTCTGAATAAAGACAACTGAAGAAGTCATAAAAAGAAAGGTTTAGAAACTAAAATAAGTAAAGAAAATTAATACTTGTTTTGTTTGTTTGTTTAAGGAGTGATGCTATCTTTGCATGGAGTGAAAAATCCACATATTTCCCTTTTATATAAAAGTTTCTACAAGGAGCCATATTATCAGAATAGTTTGGGCTCAATCAGTATACATATATCCTGATAAGTGGATATAAGACTATGGTTCTTATTCATGCAATTGAATTTTATATCTAAATAAAATGGAAGGAAAAAAAGAAAGGTAATGCTTGAAACATGGGGAAGGAAGGAGAAGGAAAGGACAATCAGCAACAACGTAGATGAACTTGATTCAGAGTGGATATGGGACAGATCTCCACTCTGAATCTCTAGTTAATACTGATGTGACGGCCATAATAATTCAATCAAACTATCACAATTGACTGGATCTGCAGAGAGCTTTGATAAAATATTTCAGCTGAAGGACCTGAAACAAATCACAGCTATCCAAGCATCAGTACATCTATTTAAAAAGAAACAATTCTATTGTAACAAGCATCAAGAGTGCTTGTGACGAAGCCAACACTTTCTCAAATGAGTGGGAAGGAGAAGAAATTCATATTAACTTTGCCAGGTGTTAGGGAAATAGGTCACTTTGAAAACTGACATGGGTAGCTTTGCTTCTTTGCTTGTTGTCTATCCTATTTTTGCCAATTAAGCATCTGAGCCAGCTATGTATTGGTTCAAGCAGAAAAACAATGACCTGCCTCACCATACTTGAAAGCATCTGCTTTTTTTTTTTTGTATTTTACTGTTCTCTGGGCAGGATTCATGTTGTTTACGGCATACTTTGGAGAATAAAGGTGGCTAGAGGGCAGTCTTTAAGGATCAATTTGGTACTCCTTTAGAGGGAGGAAATATGTTGCAGAATCAGTTATTACCAATATACCGTAGTTATAGAATGCTGGGGACTTTTTGTTCCTAGCAGTGTTAATAATTAATCTGTCAAAGAAGATACTGCTTGTGAAAACCCATATAGAAAATTTCATTAAAATTAAATTAGGAAACTTGGGCGTTAGAGGATGCTATTGAATTCATATTGCTCATTTATACAATAGATCTGTGTTAGGCAGCAGCAAAGTAATCTTGGTGGATATGCAGGTGCATGAACATCAGATTTCTTATTTCTGAAAAGCATGTTCTCATTTTATACCAGATTTGCACTATATTCAGTTTGTAGAATATTTTAGTGAGGGTTATTTTTAAAAAAATGCACTGGAAACACACAGAGAGCCTGATACTAATTGCATACCTAATCTGAGGTTTCAAATGAAAGCAGCATACATATGGGTGATTTCCCCTTTTAGTGTTAATGAAATACAGATATGTTGAGTACTGTGGGGTTTCTCTGCCATATGCTGATTGTGTTTCACTGTATGCTGAATGTTGGTGGTTTTTCCTCCCTGTATTTTATTGTGCTTCTAGTTTGGGGAGCTGCTTAGCGTTGTTTGGTAATTAAGTAACCTAGAAAGTCAACAAGCAAACAAATATGCAAGTTCAGTGAAGTGAATGTTGTAGTCTGCTCCATATAGATAGTCCTCAGTTTATGACTGTAATTGTGCCCCTAATTACATTATTAAGTCATTACAGTCATTAAGTGGATTACCAGGTTATGATTTTTGTGACATTTTTTGCAGCAGTTGTTAAGCAAATCCATTATATTTTTTGTCTGAAACTGGAAGTAAACTAAAGCAACAAATATAAAAAAATCACAACCATGTGATTTCAGAACTCTGCAAATAGCAGGAAAGGGAAGCCTGTTGCCAAGTAGCCAAAATGTGATGTCATAACCGTGGGGTACATAACGGAATAACAGAGTTGGAAGGGATCTAGTCCAGGGATCGGCAACCCATGGCTCTGGAGCTGCAGGTGGCTCTTTCATTCCTCTGCTGTGGCTCCTTGTTGCTCAACATATGTGTCACAACTGCCAATGTGCAACACCAGGCAGCATGGTATTTATTGAGCTTTTTGACACCCGGTAGGACAACCATGGATAAATTGAAGAAAAGAAAAGATAAAGATAAAAAACGATATATGTAGTGTTATCTGCACTTTAGATGTCAAAAGGATTTTGTGGCTCCTGGTGTTTTCTTTTCTGTGGGAAATGGGTCCAAATGTCTCTTTGAGTGTTTAAGTTTGCTGACCCCTAACCTAGTCCAACTCCCTACTCAGGGAGAAAAACCAATACTAATTCAAAAAAATGGTTGCCCATTTTCCAAATGGTTGAATTTCTTCTTAAAATTCTCTAGTATTGGAGCACCCACAATTTCTGGAGACAGTCTCTCACTATTCTCCTCATCTGAGCACTAACAGAGTTATAGGCCTACTTAGTGCATTGAGTCAAGAATGTGGAAAACCGTTTATGGTGTAAAAGTTAAACAAAAGTCTTCTAGAAACCTGGAGTATTAGGATAAGAGCTTTTTCAGAATGAAAGCAGAATACAAAGAATCCTACCAGTAACTTTCTTAACGCCACCTGGTTGCTAGGCTACTAGCACACAGAGCATTTAATTAATTCTTCAATCTGAGAGGCCCCACTGGTATATGATAGGGATTTTTTGTTGCTGTTTTTAAATTAACCCTTAACTGCATCTATCACTTGCCATTGCTAATATGACATTGTCCTATAGTTATGCTTTCCAACACTGAAATGTGCAAAATTAAAGAAAATATGACAATGACAATATATGAAATATCCTATCAACTCATCTCAAATGCATATCAAGTTTTACCAATATATACAGTATGGTAGAAATGTATGAGCAAATATGGTTGACTTTCCCTCATGGAGGGTGCTTCATAGGAATTTTTAAAGAAGGGAGGCATTAAGACAGGAATGTTCCCATATTGTGTCAAATGTACTGTAGTATTTCTGCTTGAATGTTTAACTATATAGAATAGAATAGAATAGAATAGAATGGAATGGAATGGAATGGAATGGAATGGAATTGGCCAAGTGTAATTGGACACACAAGGAATTTGTCTTTGGTGTATATGCTCTCAGTTTACATAAGGAGAATAAAATACATCATCAAGAATAAAAAGGTACAACACTTAATAATAGTCAAGGTTACTAATAAGCTATCAAATTGTACTAGGATACAAATAAAAACAATATAAATTGAAAGATACAAGATACAAGATACAAGCAACATGGTTATAGTAATAAGTAAGAAGAAATAGATACTAGTAAGGAAGAGAATAATAATAATAATATAGTCTTAATAAATTATTTGTGGGAATTAGTTGTTAAGCAGAGTGATGACATTCAGGGAAAAACTGTCCTTGTGTCTAGTTGTTTTGGTGTGCAGTGCCCTATATCATCTTTTGGACGGTAGAAGTTGGAACAATTTATGTCCAGGATATGAGGGGTTGTATATATTTTCACAGCCCTCTTTTTGACTCATGCAGTATACAGATCTTCAATGGTAGCAAGGTTTGTAGCAATTGTTTTTTCTGTAGTTCTAATTATCCTCTGAAGTCTGTGTTTGTCTTGTTTGGTTGCAGAACCAAACCAGACAGTTATGGGGGTGCAGATGACAGACTCAATAATTCCTCTGTAGAACTGGATCAGCAAATCCTTGGGCAGTTTGAGCTTCCTGAGTTGGTGCAGAAAGAACATCCTTTGTTGTGCTTTTTTTATGACATTTTTGATGTGAGCTGTCCATTTTAGGTCTTGAGATATGATAGAACCTAGAAATTTGAAGGTCTCTACTGTTGATACATTTCAAACTGGTTGCAGCCAACCCTGCTTGGACATCTCATCAGCTGAATTTGAAACAGGAGGAGCAGTTTCAAATTAGATGTCCTAATTTCTTGAATTAGGACATCTGAAATGTAGAGAAGCCAAAGAGCCCAACTTCCTCTTCTCTGTCATTTGGGGATTGGAAAGAGAGAGAAAAAGTAGCGCCAAGCTGTGATTCCAAAATTGTTGTTGTGGCCCGCCAGTGGCAGCAGATTTGGGCATCGTGAGAAAAATATCCCAATAAAACAACAGGAGACCAGAAATCAGCTACAGAGCAATTTATGATAGAACTTTTGCAAAAGGGCTTAACCTGGGTTCAAGAGACCCCCAAGGTAAGCGGCTCGTTCATCTGAATACATGGTTGAAATACACTTCATACAGCAATGATAAACAACTTTCTCAGCCCCTCCTCAGCCCATGTTTCACAACCTTATTGGCGTCATAACGGGTGGTTTCCAGACCTCAAATGTTCCCTGATAACATTTGTTAAAATTATCTTGTCCTAGCCAACATCATCCTTCCTGTCCAATGCCTTTCCCTTCCAATGTCAGCCTACCCCAGCCAACATCTCAAGTAATTTGTTTTTCTGTATTGCTTTCCCAACATCCTTATATGCAGATGTCTTAATGATTATAAGGTCCTAATAATCATATTATATAATATGTCATGCAATATGGCTGCACCCCTGCTCGCTTATTACAGGAATAACATTCCACTGCTCTCAGACAGTGAGGAGGTTGGGGAGGAACATGGGTCAATCCTGGAGTCGGGAAGGTTCTGATGAGGGCTACGCGTCGGGAGAGCTGTGTTCGGTGTCAGGCATTAGTGAGGCAGACAAACAACTGGAGCCTGTTCCCAGTGTGCGCATGTGCAGAGCTGCCAGGAGAAGGGAACAGCTAAAGAACAAGGGTCGACTTGGGAGTAAGGCCACAGGTAGACGATGAATGGCCTCTCCCAGAGGGAATAAAAGAGGAGCGAAAGGGGAGTGTAGTTTGCAGGAGACAATTAGTTTGCTTAATTGGTTCGTGACTCTCCGAGACTCCTTGTCAAGTTTTGAAGTTACCAGCCTGGCAGCTCTCCAAGTCAGATAAGGTCTGTGATTGTAAATTCACCCTTGAAAGGCTTTTCTGAATGTGAATGAGAGGAATTCACAGTCACTTAATAAGAAGGGATTTCTGTCAGGATAAGGAGTCTGCTTCGTGGTTTGAGAATGCCTACGTCGGAACAAATCCCTGCGATACAAGGCCCGGCTCCCACTTTTATCCTAGGGGGCAGCATCCTAGGAAGCCCAATAGATTTTCATCCAGGCTCTACGGAGACGTTCTAGGGAGGCAAAACCATGAATTTTGCACGAAGGGGCTTTGGCTTCCTCCCGTGGAGGACGACTGCCAACGTGCCAACAAACTCATCTCCTTCTTGCCCCTTTGGGTTGGCATCCCATCGCGAGGGCGGCCTCCGGGCTCATTTCGTTCTTGGCGATTGGTGTTATTTTTCTGTCTGGAATTTTTCTAGGTTCCCTGGGAATGAATGAGCTATATATGCAAAGAACGTCCATGAATATTCAATGCACAAACCCCACTTTGCAGTCATGGATTATTTATATACGGAAGAACCAAAGTGTCATAAATAATAGAGCAGGAGTGATCACAGCGGAGGCGGTTTTTATGCTCCCCTTTCTCAGGGAGAGGCGCGTTGATCTAAGGTCTGGCAAAAGAGCTCGTCTGTCACAGCCTTGTAAAATCAGGGGAGGTGGGATGAAGGCAAGCATGATTAGGCCGGCTAACTGAGCCTTTACCTTTTGGCCAAAGGGGCCAACCTTGATTTTTGCAGGCCTGGGGTCAGTAACCATCGAAAGGGAGGGTTTAAGAATGTCGGGCGAGGTTGCTTTCCCCCCCTCTAGCTGTCAACATTTCCGTGCATCCAAAGACAGTCAAGAGATTTTATTTTATTAATGAGGGAGAAAGGTGAACGAACAACCTCTCTGCCTCTCTTTGGAAAACATTCCGATATAAACAAGTGCGAAAAGAATTCAGGTTTATCTTATTTCTCCTCCTCCTCCTCCTCCTCCCTCTTCCTCCTTCTCCTCTTCCTCCTTCTCCTTCCTGTCCTCTTTCTCCTTCCTCGCCTCCTCCTCCTCCCTCTCCTCTTCCTCCTCCTCCTCCTCTTCCTCTTTCTCCTCCTCTTCCTCCTTCTTCCTCTCCTCCTCCTCCCTCCCCTCTTCCTCCTCCTCCTTCCTCTCCTCTTTCTCCCCCTCCCCCCTCCTCCTCGTCCTCTTCCTCCTCCTCCTCCTTCCACTTCTCCT
>JANHFT010005536.1:207612-219034 GCA_032467955.1 Pseudoxenodon macrops
CAGTCAGACTGAGGAATTCTGGGAGTTGAAGTCAACAAAGCTGACTGAGGAATTCTGGGAGTTGAAGTCCACAAGTCTTAAAAGTAGCCAAGATTGGACATTCCTGACATATAACACTGTGAATCTGGTTTGGGTGCCTTGTAAATCATAGTTATGGATTAGCATTAGGTGTGAATCGAACCGTTAGAGGCTAATTATATCGACCATGGCTAATAGATGATACTAAGCATGGTTCAAGCACATGGACCTTAAACTTAAACCATGGTTTAGTGCACATTAGAGGCCAAACAGTCGTATGGAAACTTTGGGAGTCCAGAATGTTTTCAAAAGTTGTCACTCGGTTGAGATGGAAAGACGATCAATTATTTGAAGAACGAACTTAACGAACTGTATATATAACTTAATTTTATTGTATTTAAAAAAACAAACCACGTGTATATATATTTTTATCCTGGTCCCGCCAGTTTTTGTTCTGGCTCCCACTTACGGACCACAGTTGAGCCCAAGCAAAACGGTTCAGTGAGCTTTGCCTCGTTTTACGACCTTTCTTTTCCCGTTGTTAAACGAATCGCTGCCGTTGTTAAGTTGGCAACGGGGTTGTTAAGTGAATCTGGCTTCCCCCGTTGACTTAACTGGTCAGAAGGTGACAAAAGGGGGTCCACGCTGCAACCGTTATAAGTATGAGTCCGCGGGCAAAGTGTCTGGATTTTGGTCATGTGACCCACGAGGATGCTATTAGAGTGGTGGTGTGAAAAATGGTCATAAGTCACTTTTTTTTCATTGTTAACTTCGGTCACTAAACGGACAGTTGTAAATCGAGGTGCTACCTGTATACTGTATACTTCTCCGAGGATACTTCCACAACTTTGTAATATTTCCTCAAGAAGAAGGATGAAGATGGTTTTGTGAG
The DNA here is from genome assembly GCA_032467955.1 of Pseudoxenodon macrops. Taxonomy (NCBI): domain Eukaryota; kingdom Metazoa; phylum Chordata; class Lepidosauria; order Squamata; family Pseudoxenodontidae; genus Pseudoxenodon; species Pseudoxenodon macrops. Next base: position 208,523 of record JANHFT010005536.1, read on the forward strand.
TGGTACCACCACTGTTCTGGAGAACTTCGTGGACACCTTGAAACTTTTCCTCTTCTTTCTGAGTTCCTTCTTCAGTTGCAGCATCGTTGCCATGCCAGGATGATGGCAAAACTATCCCATAATTTCCTCAGAGAACTTTGCCATTTGGGAGACTATTGATGTGTTCTTTTGTGGGTTCGAAAGAAAATCGCCGGTTGTCCAAAAAATAAAAAGGATGCGGACACCTTAAATACCAGTAATAATCCAATTTGCTCTCACCTCATTTATGAGAACTGCAGAGACCTTTACTTGCAAATGTGATTTAAAAAAAAAAACTTTTCCAAAACCTTGAAGGTAGGGCGGGTTCAATCACTACTGGACTTTTTTGCAAGAACCATCTGTACTCTGTACTTATATTCTCTGTGACCGTCTGGCCTCTTGAGATAAATTATTATTTTGATGCTGCTGAAAAAGAATAAACCTTGCTCTTCCTTTACTTCTCCAGCCGTAGGAGAGAAAGCTGGAAAGCTTTCGATTGTGAAATTGAGCTGCTACTCTTGTTTCCCTGAAAATAAGACCTTCCCCGGATAATAAGCCCAATCAGGCTTTAGAGCGCATGCGCTAAAAATAAGCCTTCCCCTCGAAAATAAGCCCTCCCCAAAACATAGCAGCAGTCATGAAGTGACGACGCTCGCCGTCTCCTGCACCTCAAAAATAATAAAACCTCCCCGAAAATAAGGCCAAGCGCTTATTTTGGGGGGTCAAAAATAAATAAATAAGACCCTGTCTTATTTTCAGGGAAACACGGTAGATTGGGATTCTGGGAGCGGGAAATGGAGGTGTAGACACATTCAGTTATCTTGCAGAAAGTCAAAAGTGGAAGAAACCAGGACGGAGCGAGAAATTCAGGTTTTTAGCATCTTCCTTGTTGCGTCAGTGACGAAACAAATAGTCGTTAAGTCAAGGATTTACCCGCATTTATTTCACATCAGTTCCAGCATAGTAGGAAAAGTCACCTGGTTTGTTGGGACAGTGGAGAAGTAAAAAAGTTGTAGATAAGAAATGATGGGGATTCCATAACAATTAGGGAAAAGAAATTTTGGGGTCATGTAAATTTTAAGCCTTACGTGTTTCTTAACCCATTGTCTTTTTAAATGTTTGTATTTTTAAAAGGGTGGGAAGTTTTCTTTTGACTCCAATTAAAGGAAAGCTCCCCGCAAAACAGCCTGAAAAAGGCCCCCCGAAACAGCCTTAAAATGCTATGCGCCAGCCCTGCTGTTCTTTGGATTTCTGATGCTCCAGCACACGCAAAGACCAGCTGGCTGGCGCTCGGTGTGTGCACATACACACACATGCATGTGCGTTCCAGTTTGGGCACTCGGTGCCGAAAAGATTCACCATCACTGTCCTAGTGTTTGGCTGAAAGGTCACCCAGCCAGCTTTCATGCCGAAGGCAGGACTAGAACTCGCCGTCTCCCGGTTTCTAGCCTAGTGCCTTAACCACTCCACGAAACTGGCCGCCTGAGTGCAAAATGTTACTGAAAGGAGGGGAAGCATTCTGCTCACGCTCAGACGCTTCTCTTTGATTCCCTCGGCGCTTACCATGAGAATTGACACCTGCCTTGCCTTGTTAAAGCAACAGTTTTTGCAATTTAAAAGACAATAGAATCACACAAGATCCACACAGTTTTCCAGACTTGTATTCCTGTTTCTACATCATTTTATAGTGGCTTTATTCCCCCTTAGAATTGGTTTGTATTTTTGCACAGATGTGTATATTTGTATAGAGGCGTTGCGCAATATTGCCACTTTTCTGTTTTTATGCACATTTGGGAATTTTTTGCACATCTCTTGACGGAGTTTCACTGGAAAACTTGTAGTGGGAAGACAAGATAATTGCAGCCTGTTTTATTTTAGCAAATACAAACGAGCTAATTATTAAATCGGTCCCTTTTTAAGTGCAAGCTTGATTGGGAGGCCTGAAGGACGCTGCTTCTCCTCCCTCGGAAATTTAAAAAAACAAAAAAAATCAGCGTTAAAAGAAACCACGTTTATTGAGAATTTACTGCAATCGAAAACAAACTTGAGCTCTCGTGCGCTTTGCTCTCCGGTCTGGTTTTGAAGGAAGCGGTTTTTAAATCAGTTCTCCTCCGTCTTTCTTGTCCCTTTTTCAAGGCTCAGAATGAATTGAAATTCCTCTTGAAAAGAAAAGAGAAAAAGATAAAAGTCAGTCAGGTTGCCCTGCAGAGGTGGGTTCCTACCTGTCCTATCCGGTTCTATAGAACCGGTAGTAACTCCCGCGATGACGTCACGGAGGTCCCTTCGGTGGCTCCGTGGGCGCCGCCATTTTGGATTTTGCTTCGGCGCATGCAATTTACACATGGTTGTAAAGTGCGAGCAGCGTGCCAAGTTTCCAAATTTCGTTCAGGTGACTGCAAAGGCACTGCAACAGCTGGAACCTGAAGGGCCACCTGTTGTAAATCCACCCATTCAGCGCCGTCGTAACTTCGAACAGTCGCTGAACAAATGGTCAGAACTCGAGGACTATCTGTATGTACAAACCAGAGCTAATCGGGAGGCCCAAACACAGGATTCTCTCAAGGCCTTACCATCCGCGACGGGTTGGATGGACAACCTCGGTCTTGTGAAGAGAGACATCTCTTTCAGGGGTCCTCCTGACTTCTGGTGGGCTTGATGATGGACTTTGAGCTCAGATAAAGGGATGAATCGGTGGGTCATTCGCACAAACTGGACATCGACCTACAAAAGGTTTTAAGAAGAGACTGGACAACCATTTGTCTGAAGTGGTGTAGGGTTTCCTGCCTAGGCAGGGGGGTTGGACTAGAAGACCTCCAAGGTCCCTTCCATCTCTATTATTCTGTTCTATTGTGTACTTTTGTATTGTTTTGGTTGAAGCTGAAGTATTCATTGACAGGAAGGACATTGTAAACAGAAAACCATTTGACGCCAATGGGTTTATAATCTATTCCCATTTGGTAGTGAAGTACTCTGGTTTTTAAATGACATCTCACATGACTATGATTTATATTACTTCTGTTTTCTTTATTTAACTCTGCTTGTTGCAAACCAGTTGCGGAAAAGAGAAATGGTGCTCATGTGACCATAACACACTATGATTTCATAAATTGCAGGATAGGTTGCAAAACAACTGTTTTAACACTGTTGTAACATTAAACAAAGCAGTTAGTGAGTGACAACCTGTATTCATATAATATTATGTGATTACACAAGGATTGTCATTCTAAGAACGAATTCACCTCCATATAGATGGTTAAAAGATAGAGAGGAAGATGAAACAATAAATAATATTTTGTAGCAGGCAGCATCATTTTTATGGCCACTCAGTGTTCGTCTTTTTTATTTCTTCCTTTGGATAATATTGAGACAAAATAACAGCTGACAACAAACAGTGACTCTGTTCAAAGCCATTTAATAGGCTGTTTTGATGCACAGAACAATTTGTAAACTGTCAAAAGTTCAGATCTGTTTATCCACAATTGAAACCATGCCACAAATGAAGCAGAAACATAGCTATAAATCTTGTTTAAGGTACAAGGCACTGACTGATAAACAGGAGAACAAATGTGCATTGTTATTTTTCTAATGAACAAATAAACAGTTCTGTGGGCTAATGATGGATATGTTTCAAAATGCAAATGACTCCTGCAAGTGCATCAGAGAGTTGCAAATTATTTGACACCAGATGCTACTGATTTTTGGATTTATAATTGTATCTCAGTAGCAGACATACTCCGCCCACTTTTTAAAAAAAGTAAATATTTACTTCCTCTTTGTTGTTCTCTGGTTAATATATAGTATTTATAATTATTCATGTATTTTTAATTGAGATTCTTGGTCAATTTTTTTTACCCTTTAAAAACTATGCCTAAATTAATGTTTTTTCAAACTTGACAAGTTTGACATGGGTAATATCCAGAATGTTTACATTTGATCAAACTTCTGTTATGAATATATATGCTGTTAATTTTGCTGTGACTGCATAAGTTTCCAGTAACACTGGTAAGATATTTATTTTCCAGAATTGTACTAAGTTTATCCTTGTGACCCTGAATATTTGTCTTAGTAAAATGTGATATTATGTGATTTCTAATTTTTTTAAAATAGTGCTATGTAGGCCTTTTCTTTTCATTTTTTTACACGTCCACAACAAAGGATAATTTTCCCCACTGTCTCTTACAATTTCTTCCTATTACTATAGGATTTGCACATCTCTGCAATTTTTGATGGAATTGTATGTCATCCATAGAATATTTATTTTGTACCAATTTTATGTTAAATTATAATTTATGATAGATTTGTTCCATAGTTCTTCCCATTATTGTATTATGACTGTTTTTTTAAGTCTTGCATCTATTTTATCAGTTTGCTTCAGTTTTGTCTCCATATCATATTTGAATAACAATTTATACATATATCCTATGTATGCATTTTAAATTCTATCATTTTTTTCTTGAACTCCGCTATTTTTTTAAAAGTCAAACTTTATTCTTCCAACAATTGTTAGGTACATCAACTTGTTGATCACAGATGTGCTGTGATCAACTGAGTTGATGAATTGAGGCAGTGGTGAAATGCTACCGGTACACCCCAGTTTGGGCAAACCAGTAGCAGCCGTAGTAGCTGGTTAGGAGAACCGGTAGTGCGACAGCATGAGGCTCTGCCCACCCACCCAAACGCTGTAACTTCCAGGTGTTTTTACCCTCTGCACATATACATGTACAGACATTTTTGAAGTTTTCTTAAATACAAGTAAACAATCATGACAAATTAGTCCATTTTAAAGTATTGGAAAAGTTCTAACGTAAGCTTGAGTTTTTCTAATATAAATTACTATTCTAAGGAAGATTTTAAAAAAAAACTGGTACTCTCAAGTTGTGTTAGATACAATTATCAGGTGTTTAGGATTTAATCCTTCAATCTTTGTAAATATTTTCCATATGTCATTTCAGTTATTTAATAACCGAACTCTCTAAAAAGTTGTGGTTCAATGTTTTCTTCATATAAATTTGGAAGATTATCTAAGAAAACCTATCTCAAAAAGTAGAAATAGATGTGATACTCTGCATACATGAAGAAATCGGTCAAATTCTTTTGAATTCATAGTGAGAATGGTCCGTCTTCAAAATATGAATAGAGTTTCAGCATTTTCTTCTCAGACAGAATCCTAAGAAAATATGTTCCCATTATTTCTAAATAAAAAGGCTTCACAGTTCTAAGGCTTGGGTAATCCACAGCCAATGGGCCACCTATGGCCTCTGACTACATCCACACTACAGAACATGCTGAGATTATATTGCACAAATTGACCAAATGTTGAACCTCAGAGATTTTCGGTTCGGGAAAGTAATGGTTTAATTTAAGATTCACATCTCTAGCCTTGCTATAATAGACCAAAATATGGCTTAAAAATTTTCAATCACATTACTTTCAGCAACCAGTGAATGGCATCCTGAAACTATTCAGAAAGTCAGAAGGTTGGGCTGCAGGCTCCAACTCTCAAGACACTTTCTCCAAGCAATGACCATGAAGGATGTTTTTATTAAGAACTAGAACTATAGAAAAGGACTAAGATTTAGGATTAAAGTTAGGAAAGGGTAGGGTAGGGATTTTACCCATTTACTTCAATCCTACTAAAAAGTGGAACTGCAAGATCTGCTTTTTTAAAACAAAAATCTCTAATTTTTTATGTTTGACATTAATTGGATCTTACTTTAAATTAGTGACTTTAAAAATTGTATTGGTCATCTGAAGTAGATTCAGATTTGAATTATTATACACAACCATATAATATTAGCTTGTGATTAAGTGGTTATAGAATATCTGCTCTTAGCAAAAGGGCCTCAGTTGCCTGTAGAAATAAAATTTGCTGAGGTAATTGAGGAACGGATTATATGGAACAGAAACCAACCATGTGTGCTAATCAATCTCTTCAGTTCTGAATTTGAACACTAAACGAAAAAAGGATTGAAGATTAGCTACAGAGAAATATGTTCTTTATATCTCTAAATTAATGTTATATTGTCATCATTGCACCAAGAACTTTTAACATTTAAATCAATATGCTTTTCTACTGGCTTGAAATAACAAATACTGCTCACTCCCCTTTTTACTTTGCAGTTCTAAATCATGGTATTCTCTTCTCATAAATCCTATTGTGATTTTTAGTTGTTTCGGCATTTGGTAAGAAGCCTGCTCTTCTACAGAAATATTTAAGAAAAAAAATTCCATACTTTTACATTATAGGAAATCATTAAAAACCAATTCGTTTGTTGAACTGAACATATTAGCATTTATATTAATTTTGTTATATTTCTATTTAATGCCAACTGTACTTATAATAACTAAGACTTTGATTTTTGCAGATGTCAATTATTAGTATCACATATCTTTCCAGTATAATTATTAAAGGTGATTTACAATATTAAAATATAAGATAAATGCAATCAAACAAAAGCACACCGATAGTGGAAAAACTGACAGCACCCTAGATAATTATGATTAAAGGCTTAAAATGTTGCAGCAAAGCAAAATGCTGAAAAGTCTTTGTTCCAGCTCATAAAAGACCAAACATTCCAATTTAAAAAGGGTTGTACATTACACAGTAACTCCTTCCAAGTAAAACTGCCAAATGCATATTGGCAAAGTCTATCTTTTGAACTTCTTCATTATACCAAGGTTGAGAACACATTTTCCAGATGCTAAAACTTCCTGATTCAAATTTAGTGTATGTAGCTTGTCCAGAAATCTTTCACTTGGCATCTCAATCCCATTCATCAAATCATTCTTAAGTCTCCTTTCCACCTGTTTTTGAGTTTATTAATATCTGTTAACACTTATCTCTGTTTGGTGTAGACTTTCATTGACAGATCCAGAAGATGTCAAGTTATATTCCGTGACAATGCCACAACGTAACTGTCACTGATAAGCTAGCATTTCCCCAAAACCTTATGTCATTATTTTTCAATTTGTTTCCCTTTAAAAGATATCACATCAATCCATAATCATCAAGGCAGAGTTTATTATTATATTACTTTTGGTATATTAAAACCATTTCATGTCACTATGATATGTCCTTAGACTTTCTGTGGGAGAATACAAGGTATATGATTCAATTTGGATGATGCTTGCATTTGAAAGGTGAACCTGTGCTTCCCTTTTATTTAGAGCAGAGCTGCCAAACTTCCGGCCTCTGGGCCGGATGCGTCACATGCTGGCCATGCCCACACCCAGTTCAGTGAAGGGGGAAAAAGTCCAGATACACCATGTGATGACACCATGAATTTGATACCCCTGTTTTAGAGGAATATTCAATTTGCAGTTTCTTAAAGCAATAAAGCCTTTTCCTGAAATAAGATAAATATAGTGTAATCCTAGGAAATGGCACATTTGATTTTTAAAATTGCAGATAAGCATTACATGTGCAGTCCCATGGGCTTCAAAACATTGCACAGTCCTAATATTTAGGTAGCCTCTACATTTACTTATATATATTCATATTGTAAGACAAGGATTCCTATTACTGTTCCTGTTGGAAAGTTAAATAAATATTACACATTTACACATATATTATATTACACATACAGAATATCTATATATATAAAAGCGAGATACCACTCACGCATCATAATGAAATCTTCAGAACCATAAAGCCTACAAACTTGAAATTTAGCATGTATGTTCCTCTTGGCTTCTAAGTGCTTTCTAAGTGCTCACTAAGAAAGGATTTTTTGAAATGACCATCGGATCATTAGTATTTCTTATATTATTATTATTAACATACTCTGATGTTAAGGAGTTAGACGTTCTACTCCTCCTTCCCACCTGAAAAGAACTCTGTTCCAACTGCCACTTGGGTGTGGGCATGGCCATTGCATGACTCATCCAGCCTGTGGGCTGTGAGATTAGACATTCTACTCCCTCTTCCCACCTGAAAAACACTCTGATTTAAGGAGTTAGACATTCTACTCTCCCTCCTCACCTGAAAGGGATAGAAGGAGATAAGATAGGAGAGGATTCTGTAGGGCAACCTAAGGGAGAGAGGATAGGAGAGGATCAATGCAGCCAGCCTGAGCAAAAGAAGGGGAGAGGAGAGGGGAGGGGAGAGGAGGAGAGAAATGGCTTCTGTGGGGCAAGCATGAGGGAGAGAAGGGGAAGGGAGAGGCCGATCATAACTACTCATTAATGTTCAAACTTTAACTGTCAATTTATCAAGCCCGATCACATAGTTTCGTAGTGAAGCACGGGTATCCAGCTACTAGTATATTATATATGCACTTCATTTTTTAAAAACCTGTCCTATAAAATTTTGATATTTAAATCCTTTTCTGTTAAAATAAGATGTAAAGCCAATTGACTGAAAAATGCCAACACAATCAGTTATTTAGATCAATTATCTCTCCATGCCAGTTTCAGCATTTCATTAGGTGGAAAGTACGGTCAATCAAAGGAATAGTTTGAATAGCAAGTCAATTTATTTAAAACACTTAAAAGGGCTTATTTTAATATTTAATGGCTTCTGTGCCAGTTATTTAGACAGCTTTGGGTAAAAAATATTTTATTTTAATGTGTGTCTCAGGTAGCATGTATATGTTACTATTGGCAAACTAAATGTTTTTTAAATGTTATGAAACCTATACATTTTATATATTTCTAATAAATTCATGTTGTGAAACTAATCTTCATAAAATCATGGTCCTATCCAATATATTAAAAAGAATATTTGGCTTTATTTGGCTTTTTGAAAATATTTTATTCAAGTAAGTTTCTATTGCAAACTCTGTATTTCAAATAACGTCAGGAATTTAACTGAATAATCTAGGACAAAACAGACTATATTATCATAAGCATTGTAATAGAAGGAAAGGCCAACAGTACATGGATTAAATAAACTCCTATTTATTGAAGGAGCCTGGAATGCATATATTAGCAAAGACCAATCTAAAGAAAGTAGTACTTAGTTCTCGTCTCCCAGATGAGATCATTGGGAGAACTGGCAATCCACAATTAGATGGATTTACAGAAGTTAAATCATAAAGAGTGATGTATGAAATCGCAGACATAGTAGGGTTGACATTATGAGCAAGAGAGGGAGGAATTCAAATATAGAGCCACAAAAAATCTGCAATTCCCTTTCTTTCCTATTGTAAGGTGCTACAATAGAGGAACTAGAGGGGCTTTTGCAACATGGGTCAAGAGTGTAATTGTTCATTTGTGTTCATTTTGCTGTTTTCATTTTTCAGGAGGCATGTACATTAAGATTATAGTAAAGGGAGGTATGATGGCAAATGTTTAGGAACCTCTGCCCCAAGATATTTCACTTTGGACAATCTATTAAAATGTTTCTCTGGTTTATTTCTTCGTTCTTTTTCATCATTTGGGATCCTATTTACTTTTCCTTTATTCAACGTGCTAAAGTTTAGGTCTTTATTGCTGTCATTTAGCAAAGTCAGTTGGGTCTAATGGAATACAATAGTTATAGAGCAAACAGGTGATTAGAGACCTTCATCATACACTGCCTGGAAATAGAAAAGAGTTATTGCAACTATGTAAACACATTAACATAGTCTCAATAGAGGTACACATGCCAGTCTAACAAACAAAGGGCTAAAGTAATCACTGGATATGAAGAAGAGATAAAGTAGAGCCAGCGTTTCGAACATATTTCTTATTAAATTGAGCTATTAATAACAGTCCAGAGAGTCATTATGGCAACACATCATTCTGTTTCTCTCTTCCCCTGCCATATTTTCCAAACATATTGTAGGAAAGCTTCCTTCAAACTATACTATCTTTCCAAATAAATCTTGCTGTTGGATGCATACTATCTCTCTCAATATATAACATGATGACTTCCCAATTTATCTATGAATTTGGGAAGTTGTAGATGTAAATTCTTTTATATACCTACATTTATTACTATGAATTCATTTTAAAATAAGAATATTTGAGACTGCCACATTACATATTAATAGTGCAATTCCTCCATTGAGTTGAAAAAAGTTAATATGAAAAGTTATCCATAGATTTTAGATTTTGCACAGTTAAGTTATTTATATAATATTTCATTGGACTACTAAACTTCCAAGAGAGTATATGAGGACTGGGAATTGAACCTAATTACCTTCCCTGTAAGCAGAATATCCACCCCGATTTGTTGGAAATGAATATGGCTGCAAATAATGTTCATAACAACAATAGCAATAGCACAGACTTATATATCACTTCATGATGTTTTATAGCTCTTTCTAAGCAGTTTATAGAGTCAACATATTTCCCCCAACTATCTGGGCCCTCATTTTACTGACCTCAGAAGGATGGAAGGCTGAGTCAACCTTGAGCTGGGGAAAATTGAACAGACAGCAAAATTAGCCTGCACTACTGCATTCTAATCACTGCGCCACCATGGTTGATGATGATGATAGATAGATAGATAGATAGATAGATAGATAGATAGATAGATAGATAGACAGACAGACAGACAGACAGACAGAC
>JANHFT010005536.1:253372-267516 GCA_032467955.1 Pseudoxenodon macrops
ATATAAGTATAAACATGATTTGAATACATAAAATGGATACGAATAAGAGGGAACATTAGGACAGGGATGGTAGGCACACTGGTGCGCTTATGCACACCCCTTATTGACCTCTTAGGAATGGGGTGAGGTCAACAGTGGACAGTCTAAGATTAAAATTATGGGGGTTTGGGGATGAAAACACCGAGTCAGGTAGTGCATTCCAGGCATTGACCACTCTGTTGCTGAAGTCGTATTTTCTGCATTCGAGTTTGGAGCGGTTTACTTTAAGTTTGTATCTATTGTGTGCTTATGTGTTGTTGTGGTATTTTGTCAATACTGATTATTATTATAACCCTAAAAACTACCCCAGCATTTTTCTACTTAACATGTTTACTTATTATCTAATTCCAATGAAGTATCTGAGCATTTGCAGAATAATAAATGCAGTTTGTGTTTTCAATTGTTTCCTTTAATTGTTCTACAGTTTTATGTTATATTTTTGCTACTTTCTTTTAGTCAAGTTGTTTCTATATTGGTTATTTTATTAGTTCTTTGATTAATGGTTGTTTTTTTAATGTTCTGTGTTCCACTATGAACTCCTTTATGGGGAAAAAATGATAAAGTTAAATATGATCATTCCAGAACTCTAATGATTCAGATATTAAATTAAAATATCAAATCAAGAATATAAAAATTAAAAATTAAAAAAGATAATAAAAAACAAAACAAAACAAAATATACAAATGAATACATATATAATACAAGTAAAATTTAAAACATTTTTTTCCATTATTAAAAAGATTTTAACCTAATAGATTGACTAAGTGGGCATGAAAGAAGGAAGACATTTTTTATTTTTATATACATTATATATACAAGGAAAATAGAATAACAATCACATAGTCAAATGATGACTGTAAAATTTTGAGGAATGAAAATTTGGTAGATGAGAAAATGTTAAATTAGTGACACAAGAAAAGAGTGCAAAGTTAGCAAGTTGTAGAAAACTGAATGACAGATGAAAAGTTCCAATAAAATGAAGTTTTAGTATTACTTTTCAAATTCTGTTCAAGATAGCTAAGTTAAACGATAGTAATTACCCTGAATTTCAAGTTGCCCATGTGCAACAGTAATATTCAGAATTTTACTGGCAGCACAGGAAATATGAGGTGAAGGCTTATAATTGAATGGCAGAACATATGGCTTGCATATAGAAAACCTCTGATTACGTAACTAGCACTTCTAGAATCTCAATAACATGGCTGAAAAAGACATGAACAGAGGATGTTGGAAAATTGCTGCTGGTGAGCATAGAGAATACTGATTAGGTGCTCAGATTCAGTATAAAGCAACTTCAGATGTAATGGCAGCTTTTGAAAAACAGATGTCACTTAGTTGAAATTTAGAGAAAATCTTTTAGCTAATCTTTACAGCAACCCATCAGATTAAAGTCAATGAATCTTTTCAGGTATATAATAAAAGATGAAGAAGAAATCAGCAGTGGCATTGCCTATGTTTTAAACTGTGTCATTCTTGGAACAGTTTTTTTTTAATGTTATTGTAAGGGTGTTTTTAGCCTAGCCCCTATTCTAGGATTGCAGTGATCTTAATGCTTCTCCATTAGGCAAGGCTAATTACTTTCAAAACAACGTGAAAGCTTTTACCTCACATATGTAACTATGTGAGGTTTTCAAAAGCAAGACATAAATAATATTTCTTTTCCTGCATAATCTAATTCAAGTAAGGAAAAGCATTTGCATTAATGGCAGAAGGGCAGAAGGTCAAAGTAAAAAAGCGAAGAATGCTATTCATGACTGTAATCTTGGCAATGACATTTCTGAAAAAGGCTGTTCTTGTCATCCTTTACATTGACTGTGCTTGCTAGGTGAGATTTATATTATTTCTCATATGAATTTTGAATTAGCTTTGATTTGATGTGATTGTTTCCTTTCCTGAAGACATTATTGCCATTTCCAATGTACCTACTTTGCATCTCCATTGCATTTTCTGATTACTGCAAAATCCTCAAAAATGCTGTTACACACAACAGCTATAAATGTTTGAAAACTTTTAAAAGGTATTAGGGGAAAAAAAGATTCTATGAGAAATATATTGTAATAATTTATTTCCATTCCTGTTTATACAGGAATAATCAGGACAAAGAATTTGAAAACTTATCCTGTTAACTCCTGGTGATTTTCTGGACAAGTCACTGAAGTTTTCTTGGAACAATTTCAGCAGCAACTTACCACTGATTTCTTCCTAAGGTATGAGTAGCCCAAGGTCAGCTTTGTGACCAAGGTGGGACTTGAACTCATCATCTCCTAATGTCTAGTCTGCTGTCTTATATTCTGTATATATCTTATTTACTGAATTAGAAAAAGAACAGTATGCAAGCATTCTGAACAAACATAAATTCTTAATCTGTTCCTCACATTCTATACCAAACCAATGAAGAAAAACAAATCAAACAGAAAGCTCAGGATAAATGGGCAGGCATAATCTTAATTTACAGCAAAGAGAGTAAGGAATACTGCAGATCAATCATTGCATCAACAGAAATATTTGTTCTATAACAGCAGGAGTGGAGGTAGTGGTAGTGTTCTATGATTGATATACTGATAGTATTTCTTTTGAAACTATTAGCAGACACATGTAAAGGATATAAAATCTGAACAAGTCATTCTCCCACCACCAGCCTGCTCCCTACATTCCACTATAATTTAGGAAAATTCTCAGATTCTTAATTTTTACTTTTAAAAGAAGCTATTATTTGGCTATTCTACAATAGAGTTATATAGGAAAGTCACTCCTTTATCCATTCTGTATAAAAAGCCTATTCCTATATTTCACCTTTTTAAAGCAATGAATGGAAATTTACATTCACATTTTCTAAAAAAGGCTGTTGAGTTTTTTTATAGTTTTATAGATTTCTTACTGTATCCAAAATGAATAAAATACACTTAGAAATCCAGGTATTAAGTGTTGCTAGGAATGGAAAGGGCAGAAGGCAAGAAGGTCAAAACAAGCAGGATGGTAGTCTTATCAATACAAACCATAAAAGCTCCGACCCTTTTATTTTTATATGTATTGTCATTGCATGCACTTACAAAGGGACAGGATTTGTTCAGGCTGCCTTGACCGCCATTTTGCCCACTGTGAGTTTGGCTTGCAATAGTGCTATTACTCAGAAAAAGTAGAAACAAAGAATGGAGTTTGTAAAATTTTCTGAGTGGTAATAATTTAACAATGTTATCTTGCAAATGTAGACTCAACCTCTCACTGTTATATGCATACTGCAAAAAGCAGGAGAAGGTTGTGAAGATAGTGATTTATAATATTTCTGCAGTGAATAAACACCATTTGCTCTTTTGTAAGTGCTGTGCTTAACATTTGGAAAATTATGCAATTGATATGGAGTTGTATTTTACATACTTTTTTAAATGAAACTTCAAATAGAGTTGAAGAAATTAGTGTAAGGTAGTCCAGTTATCCAATATTGTGTGCACTGGATTTTGGTTTAGGGAAATATAACTGTGCGGAAAGCAAAATTGATTATAGTACCAGCAACATATTAAAGACTGGTTTATTGTACGTGTGTGTATGCAATACATACACATACTACTAACCAAAGTTGTAAGTTCCTGTTCTTGTACCTATTTGGTGGGGTCTTCCTTCTACAAGATAGAACTTAGCTGTGACTTCTTTTTCTTGAATCTTATAAATTGCTATCTTGACTTTGATTATAGTTTTTTCCTAAAGTGGGCATTACATTTTAATTAACTGTATCCATTATCCCCATCCCCGTCCTACATAGGACTTCTCCTATTGACTCTGAGGCTATTCTCTACATTCTGTAATGATAATCAGCATTCTCAGGATAAAGAGAATCATAGCGATAGAGCTTATGCTTTGCTCTCAAAAAGAACTTTTGGTTTCTCCGGATCAGACTGAATAAGATTTCAGCTGAAATTCTGGAGAGTAATCAATATACGGTAGTACAGGTAAGCCTCTGAATTTATATAAGGCAGCTTTCTATACTCCTTTTGTAGAACATATGACATCTTTGGTAACAATTCCTGTAAATTTTCAAATGGTTAAAGAAAGGAGAAGAATATATTACAAATACAAGAAAAATGATCTGTCTGTTATAGCAGAATACATTATGTGTACAAATGAGAGTGATATCTACCACTACAGTTATGATCCAACTCCAGAAAATTCCTGGGAGTGCCTATGGGCAAGACATTCATGCTGAATATTTACGTTCTGGTGTGTATAAAGACTCAAAAATACATTCTGTGTTTCTGAGTATCTCTGTGTAGTTGTTGGCAATGCAGAATAATAAAATGGATTTCAATGACTTCTTGTTTCATCTCTAGGGAAGTACTTGTTTTAGTTTAATGAAGCAAAAGCATTCTGCATTTATGATTAACATATACAAGAACCTTATGTTCTTTGCTAAATTCCTGGGGAAAAACATTGAACTTGTTATTGCTGACCTATTCATTTGTTTAGTAGTGATGAAATGGGACTTGGTGATTCTTTTGCACAAGAATGACCACTCCAAGCCAATGATAGTTACCGTATCTCAAAAACTGAAGCGTTTCCTCACTTTGGGAGGTTTCTTTAACTTTACAAAGTTTTGAAGGGATGTTTTGGTTAAAACTCTCTTGAAGCGAAGTGCCCTTAGAAATCCTGTGCAACCTTAGTATCCTTCAGTTCTACTGCTTTTAAAAAAAAGAAAAATGTTTAAATTATTTACCATGTTCCTATTTTTTTTTTCTAAACATGGTGAGTCAGCTGTCAACACTCTACATGATCATAATAGTGAAAGACAGAAGATGGTGCAGTTTACAATATACTGCTAATTCATCTTGGCACTTGGTAGCAAGACTGCCTTGACTGCTTCGTCCTATCTATCACACATCATATGTTTTATTACAAAGTCTGGTTTCTATATTATCCTCTTCTGGAAAAGTCTTCATCAGAGAATGAACTCAAATCTTCACTCAGATACCCAATGACATCAACTAGTTCTATGACTTCCTGAATCTAATGTTGAATCTATTGATTTTTTTTTTTAATTCAATTTCTAAAGCTACATATCTCAGTCAATGGCTCTGGGTAGCTTACAATTCCCAAACTCTAAAATCAATTGCAACAATAAAAACATTTTAAAACAATAAAAACATCCAAAATAAATATAGAAGTCAAGATAGTTAGCCAGTTAACACTAAAGCCAAGAAATGGGGTCCTTAACACATTCAGTGACCAGGCTCTGGAAGACATTTAAGTTTTTAAAGCCTTATGAAAGGCCAATAGGGTTGGTCCACTGTTAATCTCCAGGGAGATCACATTCCACAGAGCAAGATCTATTTCAGAAAATGCCTGTCTTCTAGTCTCTGACAGCCAATATCTTTAAGCTGATGGAATCTGAAGTATGCCCAATTTTAATGTCTTGAATCCTTAGAAGACTCTTGAAGTTCTAAGCTAGGATCTGTGTCCTGATGTAAAACTTCACGTGTCTGGGAGTTATCTAGTGAAGGAAGAGCAGAGGGTTCAGAGTAAGAGTGAGGATTACTAATGTTTAACTGAGAAATAAATGTTTTCATCAGTAATATCTTACTCAACATGAGAATATTTCTGATTCTCTCTAAGTTGTCCTGCTTGCCAATAAATAAATGGCTTTCACCAATGCTTCAGATTCTAGATCCAGTTTCTAATAGGCAGATTAAGAGAAATATCTGTAAATTGGCATAACTGATCATGCTTTCCTGGCTAAGTTTAAGTTCTTATCTTGCAATTCTAATAAGTTATAACATCAGATCTGGTGGCCTAGAGGTGGAGCTCTTGCTTTACAATCAGGAGGTTGTGAGTTTGATTCTAAGTAGAGGCAGATGTAGGGTCTCTTGCTTGGGCAGGGGGTTGGACACAATGACCTGTAAGGTCTCTGTTAATCTGTTAAATTTAAACCTTGGATTGTGTCCTTTGGCCATGGCTGGTTTTCTGACCTTGCATTCAATTGATTGTGAAATTTTGGGGTCTGTCTTTGTACATTCCTGTGAAACAATATTCTATCATTATTGTAGATTAATCTTTATTTCCCATTTGTATTCCTTTATTCACCATTTACAATAAACTAAGGCATTTTGAATGTACTTTTAAAATAGAGTGATCTTACTAGTTCAGAAAGTCAGATTTACTGTTGATTATATACATTTTGCTAAAGATAGCAATCCAGTAAGTACAGCAGGTAAAACTGAAAACAGTTTTTTAAAGTAATGAAACATATACTTGATTCTTTCAAACAGCTAGATGAGAATGTACCCAAGAAACACAAAAGCTTTATGAAAAGCAATAATTAATTTAGCCTGAAGGAACACATATAACCAGGACATCATGCTATATAATAATATTTGGGTTGAAACATGAGTCACAAAAGTGACAGCTTAAGAAATAACAGCTACAAACTGTCATCTACAAAGTATTACACAAACCTAAGTGAGAAAAGAAGTGGTAGATTATTTCCCATTTTTGGTCATCAATAAAGGGTAGTCCCAGCTTTACATAAAATGATTTTCCAAAACATAAATGCTAATTATTAAATTGTGGTCTTTCAAGTTTATTAAAGAAAAAAGAGATATAGAATTCATTTCATAAATATGAAGAGAAATAATAAAGAATATATTAGATCTTTAATCAAATACTTAAAAATATAGCTATATATATAATAAGAGACATTTCATAATGTAATTAATAATGAGAATAGTTTCTGAATCAGACTGAGAAACAGCAGGAACTATCAAAATGCATAGGGTGGCAACATAGAAGGGTAAAAGTACTTATTTTAAAGACTTATTATCATATGCATATATCACTCCATAGGGTATATCTCTAGTTATGATTATGTAAACTAGATACCATTAAATCTCTATGTAAGTGAACATGAATCTCACATTGTCCATAATGAATTATACAGTAGTTAAGTCTTGGCTTTATGTAGAGAAAGCACATAATGCCCATTGTACTATATATAATAGCCTAATACAATATTTTAATGGATACTGCAAGGTTCTAGCTATTTTCTTGATTTGCTAAAGGACATTCTCCTTGCTAAATATTTACATCCAAAACTTTTAAGCTATGATTGACCTATAGAACAAGCAATACTGTGTAAGCAGTACAAATTGAAATGGAAGAAGTGCAAATGATTAGTGTGTATTACAGTCATACAATTTACATTTTCACAAAAAAGTAATTTTTAACATATAACAGATAAAACAGATAATTGTTGAAGTGTTCATATAATTTTATGAACTTTAAATAATTTTACTTGACTCAATTTAATTTCAAGTCTATTCCATTGTTGTACAATATTTGAGAAAAATAACTTTTTGGTTCCTTCCAATCTCTTAACCAATAGAGAGCTTCATAGGATTTTGTGGAACCACTATAATTACTAATACAGCCAAGTCTCAAATTTGTTTTGAACAAGTCAAAGGTTGTGCTCCATATAATATTCAGTACCATCTTTTAATGTTTCAACATTGATTTATAGGATTAAATAAATAATTAAAAAGTATAATCCTGTGTAGTCCATGGTGTAATTCTATTTAACAAATTAACAGCATACATAAATTTTATATTATTAACAAAGAATTTGAATACATTGTTTCACCCAAAGACAGCGATTGCTTTAGATAGCATCTTTAGAGGAAACGGGAGAAGGGGCAGACAGAGACAGAAAGAATGTGTTCTTATTTTGGGGTGAAAATAATTTGGAATGGATTTTACGTTTGTCAATGCTGTTTTCCATTCCATTCCATATTATACAAAGTTCACTAATGTCTGCAAAACTGGATTTGCTACATTTTTTAAAAGCAGTCTGCAATAGGTTTTAACAGATACATATATTATTTATTATGCTTTGTAACAGCAATATTCTATATTCTTATTATTTCAAAATACATATTTTAATTTTGATTGAATTTATGTTAACTTCTTTATAATAGGGTGAGAAAAGGAACACAATTCTTAAAATGTATTTTATGTTCTCACAAGACATGCACCCAATGACATTGACTTATTTTTCCTTCGTATGGTTTATAATTAAATGCTTTTGGAAAATTTGAATACTTTACTTCTAAGTGCATGTATAATGGAGTAGCTTCCCTTGAAATAAAATGAATATCTTCTTTTAAATGCCCTTACATAGGATCATGTTTCATTTGCACTTTCAAATTAACAATTTATTAATTTATTTATTTAAATATATTTATAGCTTCTCGTGTTGTGTAGCATAGCCTTGGGCGACTCACAAACAATACAATAAAATCAGTAAAAAGCATAAAACCAATAGGAATCATCTTAGTGCACCAAACACAACATATTCCTACATAGCCAAACAAACTGTAAACTTTCCTGAGCTCCAACCTCATAATAATCCAAAGCTTGTGGGAAACACCAGGTCTTTACACCTTTTAGTAGACCAGGAAGATTGGGGTGTGTGTGGAATGTTGTTCAAAGATCAGGGACAGATACTAAGAAGCATTTTCTAGGTCTTGTCAGATGACAACATCTGACAGAAGGGATCTGGAGTGTGCCCATCCTATTGGTAAAACAGGCAGATACTCTCAAGGAGAGGCAATGCCGCTAACAACATGGTCCTATGCCATTTAGGGCTTTAAAGGTGATCATCAACATCTTGAATTGGACCTGGAAATAACCCAGAACTCGGTGCATCTCCCACAGTAGTGGAATAACATGGATAAATCATAGGTTTTCTAAAATTGTGCATGACACTGTATTCTGGTAGTACTAATATCTGGATGGTCTTCAAAAGCAAACCCATGTAGGACACATTGTGGTAAACTACGGTAACTATGGAGTGACCATAGCATTACTGACCATAAACTAAGCTTATGGATCAAATAATGGGTACAATTGATTTTGGAATGAGTACAGTAGGATGTAGCAGTGGGATGTAACACTGCTAAGAGATCAAGGAGTGGATACACACACAGCCCATCCCAAGCTTTCCACAGATTATCCACAGGAACAACCAACACTGGCTCAGTGCTGTAGGCTGGGCTGCATCACCGGAGAATTTTAGAAATATATAACCACCAAAACTAATGAAATGATTAGTCAGTTCCTAGTCTTACTTTAATATTTATATTTTACATGAATATTTATGACAAAATACAGAAAGTTCCTATATAGGAAAGGAATTTGGATCCTAACTTCTAACTGGGTTTAGGATAAAAAGATAATCTCAATAGATAGATTTTTATTTATTTATTTTTTTCTCCTTTTCTATGAACTGTGTTGTATGATACATACAGTATTTCTGGTTACTGTATGTAATATACAGTGTGTGTGTGTGCGCGCGTATGTATGTATGTATGTATGTATGTATGTATGTATGTATGTATGTATATATATAAAAGTAAACTATACATTATATAACATATACCATTATTAAATTATCTCCAGATTAAAAGTGAATTGATTTCCATGTACCAATTTTCCATTGACTCAGCATGTTTTGCCTATAGAACTGGCTCATTCTGGTTCAAAAATGATTTCTATATTTTCATAAATAGGAGATCAAATACTATTTGCTTGCTCATTCTAACAATTCTTAAGATTTAGTTGTATTAGAAACAATCTTAGTGCCTTCCATAGAGATTGCAATTAAATACTGCCTCATAGTTTAAACATTGGTTAATCTGCTGACATCACAGTTTTTCTTTGTTTCCTTGTATTCTAATGAGATCAAATGTATATACAATATCTTGTGATTCTATAGTGCTAAAGAAATCCTGCACTAAGGGTTCAGCATCCTCAGTATAAAATACTCTGACATAATTAGTGCCCTACTAGTTATAGTATAGAGCAGAGATAAAGATGAAGATAAATGTTGCCATCTCCATCCATCTAATTTGCTTATTCTTTTTCTTAAATTATTAATATTTCTGTGTCGCGTAAACTGGAAGAAACTGAGTTTATATTTCCTTACTAGTTCAAATTTCTACTGAATTTTGTAAGCGGATAACTAAGATAGATTTGGAAGATACACTTCTGGCATTTCTTAGGTTAGATTTTCAGACATTGAAAAATGACATCAGCAGATGTAGAAGGTAATCTATTTCTGTGCCCTTCCTCTTTTGGAACCTTGTCTCTGATCTGCCTGAGAAGGGGGAAAAAAGGTCTACTCTACAGGATGCTACATATGTATGTTATATAATACAATAACTATCACTTTCATTGCTTAGCACTTTGCTTATAGATGATTAATTATTAGCAGGAAGCAGGAAGGTCAGTTGGGCATAGTGGTTAAAGGCACTGGGCTAGAAACTGGGAGACTGTGAGTTCTAGTCTTAGCAGGCATGAAGCCATCTGGCCAACTTTGAGTCAGTCACTTTCTTTTAACCTAGAAAAGACAATACCAAACCATTTTCCAAAAAGATTTGCCAGGAAAATTGCATAAATTTGTCCAAGTTGTCACCAGCAGTCAAGACCAATTGAAGGGTCAGAAAAATCAACCAAGATGTATACTGAACCTATTTGTGTGATATGTGATTTTTGCTAGAAATGTTATCCAACACAAAGTGATATTTTGAAGAAAGAAAGAAAAAGTTATTGTAGACAAACTATTAGATAATTATGAAAATATACCATTCATTAACCAGCCAGCAAATGAACTTTCTAAAACAGATTTAATTTGGCAATTTTTATTAGATAATAATTGTGCCATACTTTATAATAACATTGTATTTACTTGATTATAGCAGCAGGTGTTATAGAAATATGTTATCATGATTTTTTAAAATTGTATTTTGTAGGCACTGAAAGTTAAATGTTTTGGTGGCAAAGTTGTACTATGGATTAGCCAGGAGATACTACTGATATAGTAATTGATCATATAGTATCAATTAGTATATTGCCACTAAAATTTGATTTAGCTTATTTTTTAATACTACTGTATATTTCACATGTTACTGTATAAACCAAAACAATAACCCACACCTTTTTTTTTCTGTTGTTGGGTACTTGGTATAAGTACATTACTAGGATTTTCTAAATAATTGGTTTTTTTTTGTTTTGCATTACTACCTTTTTGCATAGAAATAACAATGGGTTCTTTAACGTTTTACAGTATTATGTACATAGTCTTTTGACGTCTACCTTGTATATTAATAACATAAATGTCCAACATTATTATTTTTATTTCAATATTAAATTATTTAAATTATCAAAAATGCCAATTCTTGAGTATCTACATAGTAGATGTCATTATTATGAATATTGAAACATTTTTGGCAATAGGTCTTGCAGTGTATTGCCGAACAGCCACCATTGTTGTTGTTGTTGTTTTTACAAGTATAAACACACAAGCACTCACACAAGAAACCCCTAATATTTGGATTTTTCAAATATTATGTTGTTATGTTTATGAAAACTTTTCTCAAAATAAACATTGAAAACTAAATCTGAATTTCTGCCTATATCTAGTCTGATATAGAAAGCATTTTTCCTTTTTTATGGTTACAAATTTTACTTTTCACACCACAAATCATTTTATTTCAGAGTTCAGAGACCAGGCACAAAAACAGATGCTTGCTACATTTAAGTGTAGTAATAGCTAGATCTCATAAAACAAAAATCCTAAATAAGGAAGTAGTAACTTATTAAGTTGGATTTATATATGAATTTAATTTTCAAATAATTAAAGGTAAATTAGTAAAATGTAGATCCAAATTTTAGATAAGCAGATGTGGACTTGGAAACTAAACAGAAAAAAATAGAGATAGAGATATTTTGTAGTAAAATAATTAATGCTAAAATGGCCTAAGCGTTGTTAAATGAAGAGCATAGTATTTAAAAGTTCCTGAATTCAGAGAGAGAGCTACATCCATACCTCCTTTATATTATTTCACTAAGAAGATTCACATTTTAAAAGAAAGGTAGTTTTCTTCAAATATTGACCAGGGGAATAGGGATTGTATAATTAAGGACATTAATTAAACCATTACTTCTAACATATGTTTGGACTAGACTAGCATCATCTTGAGCAGTAGATAAAATTGGAACCTTTCTGTAATTTAAATTGCTGTTTTACAATCGTAATTATACTTTTAGTGTTATTAATATTCCTCAAAAGAATTTGCAGAACCTGATTATTACATTCATTAACTGTGGGGGACTCCTACGCATGGGTTGTACCTGAGAATAGCACCTGAGAATAAAGTTTTTCCGTGGCTAAGAATAGAATCTTATACACTTTAAGTGGGAGTTAGGTTATTCAATTGATCAAGAATAAGATTGTCTTTAAAGATACAAAGTTGGCAATTCCCAGGTGTTCCTTCAACTTTGAAGGATTTTAGTTGCAGCTATTTTTAAATGTTTTCCAGAATCCTGGTAACCTCTTACAGAAAACAAGCAAAGGAAAACAAGTTTTGTGGCACACAAAGACACAGTTATTATAAATGAAACCTTCATGTACTTGGCTTATTTATCAGTTGTTGGTTTTTTCGAAGGAATCCTAGCATAGTGGTATTTTGCAACCTACTCATGAGTTATATTGGATGGGCAGATGATAGATTATGAAAAGATAAAACAGAGAAAGTCTTGAGGCAAGTTTTTTTCAGTGTTCCCACTACGGTGCTGAAATGATTTAGCCTCGTCACAGAAACTTAGCCTAGTAATCAAGGTTAACCCTTCCCCATTGTGGATATATGCAAATGGCAAACAAATTTTCGAAAACGCGCTGAAGCTCTAGCGGAAAAAGGCAAGACTGCGGCCGTCAGCTTCCCTCGGGGAAGGCAAACCATTTACAGGGCATCCAAAGTGAAGTGCAGCCCCTCCCTCTCCACGTCTCCCTTTGAAGATACACACTAACGGAAGTTCACCTCCCTAATTCGCAACGTCAGTTTCGTATCAGTTCGCTCAGTCATAACGGTTTTGCTCTTTCAATAAGCTTTTTTTTTTTCTCCCGAGGAACCACAGGGGAGACGTTCTCCTCGGCAGGACTTCCAAAACCTCCCCAAACGCGCGTGCGGCTGGCTATGCCCGCGAGATTCCGCCTTCAGGGAAAGGCAGCCGCCTTCACCACAGCCACAGCAGCTGAGGCGGGGAATGTTGGCGAGCGGCCGCAGCACGGAGCTCTTTACAAATAGCGTAACGCCGGCGGGCGGTGGCTTGCTGCGGCTGCCTGCCGGCTCTTCGGAGCGCCTTTGGCCGGCTTAGTTGGAGCGGCGCACGCTTCTTTCCGCCATCTCAGGGGCTCAGGTGTTCCTCTTCCCTCTCTCCCTCCTTTCCTTCTCCCGCCTAGCGCCTTGGCGCGCGGGGAGGATCAAAGTGAAGGCAGGCAAGGCTCCATAAGGGAGCGGAGCACGTGAGCGAAGGGCAACTCTTTCCCTCTCTCTCAAGAGGCGAAAAGGCCGGCCGAGGAAGCTTCTGGTAATTTAGTCGCAAGGTTGCCTTTCCTCACGGGCTCGCTCTGTAGTTCGTTCCTTATCTCTCTCCAACCCCCCAAATCTCTCTACGTTTCTCGAGTGTTCCTCATATTGCCAGGACGGTGTGAAGAATTGAGAGAGGGTGGGGAAGGGAACCAAGGAAATTTAGGAAAGCGAGGTTACTGGTTCGTCCTTCGCCCCAAGAGACGGAACTTGAGATTTCTCTTATTGAGAGTCAGCCTCTGAACAAAGTCGTTTCTCAGTGCTGGCTATTTTCCAAGAAAACTCGCAGGACCAAATAAACTGACGTTATGAAAACGAGAGTCTCCTCTGGGAAAACAAGGGGAGGGAGAAAGGCGAGGGAGGGAAAAATATCTTGCCTCAGCCAAGAGAGCTTTTCGGAGAAGACGAGCGATGAGGCGGCATTTAACCACCTCTTCAGTCTTTCGAGCGGAGGTGGATGGGTGGATGGGGGGAATGGAGCCTTTCCCTTACCTCACCCACCCCTCTAGATACACGCAGTTGTTTCAAAGCTGGCCAAACTTATGCCAATTTGTACTTCGCTCTTTTTCTTTCTTTCTCTCCCCCCACCCACCCAAAGCGATTGCCAGTCCACTTTCTAGTAATCCTTACCCGCGCACCCACGCAGACAAAAGCCTTTTTTTCTTTATCGTTTACTAGACCTCAGGAAGCCGCGGCTCC